>JABUQX010028064.1:0-16526 GCA_015478945.1 Trachelipus rathkii
TGCATTAATAGCTGGTATTTTATAAACTTCAGTTAAAAAGGTTTACTGAATATTTATGGAAATTTGAAAACCTGCCGGTTGAAGTCATTTAAAAGTCACCGGCCGACACCATTTTGAATTAACTGACTGACGTCATCTTAGATAACTGACCATTGACTGGGACAGTTAATAATAGTGATAGTTTGCGATAACTTTGGAAGATAGTTATAACTAATTGAGACAGTAGATATTAAAGTGACAGTTCATAGAATAAATTAGACTCGTATTTACATGACCATTGGCCCGATTAAGACTTTGATTATTTAGTTGTCTTACGTTTTGAAACTTTATAACTTGGACTTGAAAATTAACTTAGAGTGACTTTACACTTTTAGAACCCACATTGATTGGACTTTGATTTTTTTTAGTCGACTTTACATTTGATCGACTTGAATTAATTTTGGATTTCGATGTTTGTGACTCGACTTACACTTAAATAATTTGGATTCACTTAGATTCTGGGGTTCTTGAATCAACTTTATACTCGATTGGTTTAGATTGACTTAGACTCTGATGTTTTTTTTTTAGAATCAACTCTGAAGTTGATTGGAATGAATTAAATTGGATTCTCGATATTTCGGAATTACGTTGATGCTTTAATAGCTGACTTATTTTATGAATTTGCAACTTCATGATTTGCAGTGACTTGAACTTTCAGTTGTAGTGGGTTGACTTTATATTTGGAACACCTTGACTTTGTGAACCACACATTGATCCTAACTTGGAATTAATTTAGATTTCGAATAACTTGATCCTAACTTGGAATTAATTTAGATTTCGAATGACTTGATCCTAACCTGGAATTAATTTTGGATTTCGAATTACTTGATCTTAACCTAGATTTAAATCAGACTTTAACAATAAATGAACTTGATTGAAAGTTGGTCTGATTTTACATATAGAGTGATTTAACATAGACTTTTGTTGTTTTTGGGATTGAATTGTTTGACTTTGAAGACTTTAATAGAACAAGCATGGTGTGGTTTATTACAATTTAATTGTATATATTGAAGTAACAGTGAATTAATTTAGAATTAGTTAGTTTTGAAGTGATTTCATCTGATATGATCTGACATCATGAGTTTTGAAGCGAGTTTGGTTCGGCTTTGAACGGATTCATTGAGTCTGAGGTTTAATAGAGTACTCGGGATTTATTATAGTCGATATAGTCCAGAGTGTATTTAATAACAATCTTGGGTATTTGGAGCAAAACTAGTAAATAATATCATAGTATTAGGGTTGCTTGAAGTTCTTGAGGTTTAACCTTGGGGTAAATCTATCTGAAATTACTAACTACAGAATCTACTATACTGCAACTAGCTACTAGGATAGAAAGATAAACAACCATTCTTGTTATATTTTAATAATTTGATAGCAATATAAGAATTCAGTTTTTCGATTTTCGACACAACGCATTGATCAGTTTAGTTTAATTTGCCCACTATACGATCGTTAAGTTTAGATAGTTTTAGTGGTGTCGGTAGTCATCTATCGGCACTACAACAAGATTTTAATTGGTGCCGTTTGACCAATCTTACGGGGTTATTTTTGACAACAAAATAAATTGGTGCCAGAACCATAACGTACTGGGTTCAGGTTGTGCCTTTTAGCAATTATATCCCAGCTTTCCAACCGTAATATACTCTTTGGTGGGAGGGTGTGTTAGGGCCTTCAATTGTGATTTGGGTTAGAATGGAGGACCAGAATGTTTTATTAGAGAATCGGAATAGACAAGAAGAAATGAATTGTGAATTTTGTAATAGAAAAGGACATGAGGTAGAAAATTGCTATAGAAAGAATGGTTGTTGTTTTGCTTGTGGTGAGAAAAGCCATCAGATTAGAGAGTGTAAATTGAGAAATAAAGAAAGAGAAGACCAATCACGAAATATAAGAAGAATAGAATGTGCATTTTGTAGAAAAGGAGGCCATTTGGAAGCACATTGTTTTAGAAAGTGGAAATGTTGTTTCTTTTGCGGAAAACAGGATCACAAGATAGCATTTTGTACAGCAAAAGTAAAAGAAGATAAGCGAGAAAAGGTTATTGATATGAAGCAGGAGGAAATTATTAGTGTGAAGAAACAGAGAACTGAAATGTTTTGTTTATATTGTGGAGAAGCCCATTTTATGAAAGAGTGTAGAGATTTTCAGGTGAATGTGTGGCAGTTGGTACTTAGATTACAAGAGCTTGAGGCTCGGGAAACGGATCGGAACCTTGAGAGCGACTGCAGCGTTCTCGAGGAAAATATGAAAGAAACAAGTTACTCGAATGAACAAGTTTATGACGTTGCAGAAGCAACACCGCCAATATCTGAGAAATTAGAACTAAGCAAGGAAGTTAACAGCGTACAAATAAAGGAAGCTGAAAGAGTTGAAAATAGTAGAGATTTAGATAAAAGGGTTACAACAGAGAACAAAAAAGGAGCTTGGGTAAACCCGGCTGTAACAGGTAGGAAAAGAGGAAAGAAAAAAAAAAAAAAAGGTTACATCATGGATAGTTTGATTGAAAGACGAGTATGTTTTAGGTAATAAACAGGAGACATTTTGTGTATATTATTAAATATTTTACATTTTATAAGAAACAATAAAAATATGTACATTGCTGTGGCAGTTGGAAACAGTATCTCATATATAAAAAATGCGATATTGCTTTTGAAAATTTTAGGAAATATCATTGCCTTGGCAGTTGGTAACAGTTGCTTTGGCGGTGAAAATAGTAATTAATATAAATCATTCTTGTGATGGATAAGCAGTTTTCTCTGAGACTGAAGAATATTTTGTTTTGCCTTTGACCAATTGAGGTTGGAGAAATTATTTTGACTTGCATTTTAACATTTTTGTTTCATTTCAGTTATACTATGTTTTGACCAGTCCAAGAAAAATGCGTTCGTTCATGACAGAGGAGATAGACGAGTATCAGCTTTGGCCGAAAAATTCATAAAAAATACACCTAAGAATGCAGAATTTTTGTTTATAGTAACCAGGAAAGAGTAAATTGATGTCATGGATACAAATTATGAGGATTACTTTGAAGGATCCAGCCTAGAAGAGCCTTAGTATGGTCTTTGTGAAGGAGGTATTGTAGGGCCCATGGTAGAGCCACCTCCAAAAAGGTAAAAAGTCACAGCTTAGCAAAGGAAAATTAAGGTTGGTCATTTATGAATTGTTAAAATTGTAAAAAATAGTAAGAAAATTCAGATTTATTGTAGATATAAATAATGGTATTCAAATTTGCTAGAAAAAATAAATAATTGAAAAATATTAGGAAATTCAGATTTGCTTAAGTGTGAAATTGTAAATAAATTAGTTATTGTATAGTAAATAAGCTAAGGTAATGTGTATGCCTTTATGTAAATACTAAAAATAAAAAATTATATATATAGGAAAACCTTATATATGATAGTATCCAAAAAGTATATATATATATATAAATATATATATATATATATATATATAAAATATATATATATATATAATATAATATAATTTATATATATATATATTATATATAATATTATATATAATTATATATATATATATATAGTGTGTATGAATGTATGTATGTATAAATAGGTTATGTCTGTATGTATGTGTAAATGTGAACGTTTGTGTGTGTATACGTGTGTAATTATGAATATAGATATTTAGGTTTTAATGAAAAAAGGAAAATAGAAAATTTATGTAAATAAAGCTTAGAAAAGTATCTTAAAAATAAAGAAAATAAATTAACATGTTAAAGAATGAGAAAATAATCTTTATTATTTTTCTTGTAAACAGAGTTTTTCACGAAGAAAATACGATCCAAGAATGTTTGAAATAAAAATGCAGAAGAATGGAAACACTACTATGACGTCACGAAAGCAATCCAATATGGCGGACGTGGAACGCAAAACAGTTCACTTGATTTTTGGAACTCATTCTGTTAAGACTAGATCTCTGTGCTCTGCGTGATTTGATAATTTTGTTAGCCTGTTTGTATTTATATAATGGTTTGTTTATATTTTACATACGAGTCACTTGTCGTTTTGAGCTGAAACCATTCAGACCTGTTTCATATTTTGTCTGTGATATTTATTTTAAGTTAAGAAAATTTAAAGATTGTGATTGTATATAATTTATTCTATTGGACATATTTTATTAGGCTTTTCAATAATAGAATATTTTGAAACCGAAAGTATTTGGATTGTAAATAACGAAGGTAATATTTTTGTAAATTTATATATTGGTTATTTATTTTTGAAATTTAGCAGTGGCCATTTTTTCATTTGTGGAAGATTAATCTTGGTCATTATTTTTTGATCAAACATTGTATATTTTAGCAGTGGCCATTTACTTAGTAATGAAAACGTAACAGTGTCCATTTTATTGGAATTATTAGAATTTAGCAGTGGCCATTTTCTCATTTATAAGTATCAACATTGGCTACTTTTCTTATTTTTGAACTTAGCTTTGGCCATTTTCTCATAACCTAGTTTACATCTGAGATCGATTTGTTTATTTAATGGAATTTGACATGTGTGAGTTATGAGATTATTAAGTTGGAATAAATTATATGGTGATATATATTAAATGGTAACTGTGTATATTGTTTCAAATTGGTCAGATTCTGTAACCATCTTTGAATTTTGGTTACGAAAATTAGAATATAGTAAGTTAATATTTTGAAACTTTCGTTTGATTTTTTGAAAAGTAAATTTGTATAGCAAGGCTTAAATTAAACAAAGAGGCCTTTAGGATAATTATAGTGAATAATAAAAGAATTTAAATTATTATAGTCAAAAAGTTATTGTGTTTTAAGGGAGTTATTTTTAATTGTTTTGTTTTGTTGAAAATTAAAGAAAAGAAAAAATTACTGATTTTATTGAATTAGCCCTTGAGCATTGATATATTATTTTGCATTAATAGCTGGTATTTTATAAACTTCAGTTAAAAAGGTTTACTGAATATTTATGGAAATTTGAAAACCTGCCGGTTGAAGTCATTTAAAAGTCACCGGCCGACACCATTTTGAATTAACTGACTGACGTCATCTTAGATAACTGACCATTGACTGGGACAGTTAATAATAGTGATAGTTTGCGATAACTTTGGAAGATAGTTATAACTAATTGAGACAGTAGATATTAAAGTGACAGTTCATAGAATAAATTAGACTCGTATTTACATGACCATTGGCCCGATTAAGACTTTGATTATTTAGTTGTCTTACGTTTTGAAACTTTATAACTTGGACTTGAAAATTAACTTAGAGTGACTTTACACTTTTAGAACCCACATTGATTGGACTTTGATTTTTTTTAGTCGACTTTACATTTGATCGACTTGAATTAATTTTGGATTTCGATGTTTGTGACTCGACTTACACTTAAATAATTTGGATTCACTTAGATTCTGGGGTTCTTGAATCAACTTTATACTCGATTGGTTTAGATTGACTTAGACTCTGATGTTTTTTTTTTAGAATCAACTCTGAAGTTGATTGGAATGAATTAAATTGGATTCTCGATATTTCGGAATTACGTTGATGCTTTAATAGCTGACTTATTTTATGAATTTGCAACTTCATGATTTGCAGTGACTTGAACTTTCAGTTGTAGTGGGTTGACTTTATATTTGGAACACCTTGACTTTGTGAACCACACATTGATCCTAACTTGGAATTAATTTAGATTTTGAATAACTTGATCCTAACTTGGAATTAATTTAGATTTCGAATGACTTGATCCTAACCTGGAATTAATTTTGGATTTCGAATTACTTGATCTTAACCTGGATTTAAATCAGACTTTAACAATAAATGAACTTGATTGAAAGTTGGTCTGATTTTACATATAGAGTGATTTAACATAGACTTTTGTTGTTTTTGGGATTGAATTGTTTGACTTTGAAGACTTTAATAGAACAAGCATGGTGTGGTTTATTACAATTTAATTGTATATATTGAAGTAACAGTGAATTAATTTAGAATTAGTTAGTTTTGAAGTGATTTCATCTGATATGATCTGACATCATGAGTTTTGAAGCGAGTTTGGTTCGGCTTTGAACGGATTCATTGAGTCTGAGGTTTAATAGAGTACTCGGGATTTATTATAGTCGATATAGTCCAGAGTGTATTTAATAACAATCTTGGGTATTTGGAGCAAAACTAGTAAATAATATCATAGTATTAGGGTTGCTTGAAGTTCTTGAGGTTTAACCTTGGGGTAAATCTATCTGAAATTACTAACTACAGAATCTACTATACTGCAACTAGCTACTAGGATAGAAATTTAATCAACACATTTTTGCTTTATTTTAATAATTTGATAGTAATTTAAGAGCTCAGTTTCGATTTTCGACACAACGCATTGTTCAGTTTAGTTAATTTGACCACTATACGATCGTTAAGTTTAGATGTCTTGGTGGTGTAGTTATTCTTATATATCTGCACTACAACACCGCTTGAGCTTTGTTGACCCGTCTTCCTATACTCTTTCTACTTCTTATACACCTGCCCCCAGTTGCGGTTTCTAATGTAACTGATTCTGACCCTGTACCGGTGGCTTCCACCTCTACTGCCACTGGAGTACCGTTCGTTTGTAGTCCTTTACTTTTACGCAAACTGCTCCATCGACAGTCCGAACAGTTCCTCGCTTACCTAAAAATGCATGAAAGGCGGTATGATGAGTCAGAATAGAGAAAATCATCCTGTTTTCTTGTTTTCTTCTCGTTTTATTGGTGGGTTTTATAGATTCTTCGCTCTTCCTTCCGTCATATTATAACGGGTGGGGAGGAGTGTAATATTTTTTCTTTTCTCTTCTCTTTTACAGCTCATCATCTCTAAAAAACCCACAATTGAAGTTATCTTATTGAGATTTGTACTAAAAATAGTACCTGCAAGCTTAGGTAAATGAGTAATAAAAAATACATTTGAAATGTCAATAAATAATAATTATGCTTTTATTGTATGAAATGGTCATAACGAATTGGTTTGTAAGTATAGATTATAATTCTCTTTCCCACCAATTAGGAGATTTCTATCATCTAGAGCACTTCCCTTTCTCTATCACCGATCAAATTGGTGCTCAGCTCAATTCAATAACAGCCTAGAGAAGACCTCTGTTTTCAGAGGTAAGATGGTTGATATTTTTTATACTAGGTCTTAAAAATTTGAGATACACTAAAATAAACATTATAATGAGTAGATTAAATTATCATGGCAAATAGGAGGTAATGCCTGCATTCACTTTCCCAGGTCCCGGGTTCAGGTTCCACAGTACCAGTTCCTGATTGGGTCTGTGAACAGTTGTTTTCTCCTGAGAGAGTGCTATTTGAAGTGGACACCTAAGTATTCTTCTCAAACGATTAGAAGACTTTCATTTCAACTAGAAAAACTCATTTCACCATATTAGGATGAAGTTAAAAACTAAAAAGGATTCTAAGTTGTGATTAGTTATTATATAAACTATTTGTGTGTAAAAAAACAATACACTTAAGAAAAACTTAACTTAAATAGAATAGGTTCACTTTAGAGAGCGAGTTAGTGATAGATGAGTTTTTAAATAAAAACCATTCAGACTATAAATATAATAATTGATTCTCAAAGTTTGAATGATTTGTAAGGTGTAACTTTTTATGTAAGGTTAGTCTATTTAACTGAGAAAAAAATTGACTGCCTTATCTGTGGTATTCTCCTTTATTTGTTATTCTTAAATCCCCTTTACACATTATTATCATCAATTCTCTTTTATTTGTTATTATTAAATCCCCTTTACACATTATTATCATTTCCCTTTACATTTTATAAATTTCCCTTTTTCTGTATTATAAAATTCCCCTGTTACCCTTTACTTGTTATTATCAATTCACCTTTCATTTATTAGTATTAAATTCCCTGTTATCCATTATTATCAAATCCCCTTTTACACTAATTATTGAATTCCCCTTTTATTTTTTTATTGTATAATATATGATCCCTCATAAATTCCCTTGTTTTGTATTTTTGATTAGAATTTAAGATAAAGATAACCATAACCACTCTAAAACAAATTAAAATAAATTGACTAAAATAAGAGCAGTGGTTGCCTATGACATTTTTTTATATAACATATTTTACTGTGTACTGGTGTATACAGGTATACAGATTAATGAAATAACTCAGCATTTAATTCATTAAGAGCCAGAGCCGGTAATCAATTGGAGAATCAGTTAATCATATAAACTAATGCTTTAGTTTATAGTTTATACAATAAGAAACTATAAATATCAGACTTGGAGTCGTTTTGAATGAGAAGTCGAAGTCGGAGTTATCGTGCGGGTTCGAATTCATAACCAACGTGGTTTACGATTAGTGCACTAATTTTTTTTGCGCGCGAATGAAAGTCTCGTCTGGAGTCAATAATTTTGTGGCCTGGGGTCATAAAATAAATAAATACGTGGCTTGGAGTCATAAAAAAATTACATACACATAAATAAACCTATTTTTTTTTATGGTCTTGTATGCTAACTAAAAGATTAAATCATATCATATTTTATTTTTGGTAAATGGTTCTATTTTATTTATCATATTAAAGATTAAATCATCCCCTAATCCCCTTTCTTTCTTTGTATAAATTTCTTTTGTTAAGTTGTTTCTATTAAAAATTCTATACTATTCATTGGGTTTCATTCCCACTGATATATTTTTTTCAATTTCTAAAATAACAAATTTTATGATAAGAACTTCAGGTGTGTAAGTCCAAAGGTTTAAAGATATTATGGTTGGAGTTCAACAATTTAGGTTTTTCAAGTAAGACAACGTTCCAAGCATAATATATTTAAATTATTTCTAACTATAGGTCTATTATTAATCCATATTACATCTTTTTTTCATATCTCTTGAGTAAACTCTCTGTGGCAGCAGAAGCTATATCTTGCAGCTCCAAGAAATTTTGTAAGGAACAAGAGACGGCCTTCTGAAAAGGGCCTTTGCAACATTCTCAAAGATTATTTAAAATACTGTAAGTTTTTTTGAATTCTATTCATTTAGGATAATTTTATTTCTTTAATATTATTATAATTTTTGTCATATGACCTATAACTTTTCTCACGATTTATCTACACATATTACACATTCCCCTCAATCAAAACACAACATCTATTACATTTATTACATTTATGGTAGCAGAGCGTAGTTCTCTTTCTTGAGAAGCTGCCTATTACGTGTCTGCTGCCTTTCTTTCTTTCTTTCTCTTTTTTCTTTAGGTTTCGTTTTTTCGTTAGTGTCTAATTCGAATTAAATATATTTGTGTGACTGAAAATAAAAATCTGAACCTTTAAAACTGGCAAGATATTTTTGGATATCTGGTAATGGTTTCTTCTCTTTAACCGCCGTTTTCATATCAATTAAATAGCTGGAGTTGACAATATTTATGCCTGCAGCAAGAGCACACACAGTCTAAAGAAATTATAACATTTTGTAAATTACTTTTCCTTAAGCAAAAATAAACTGTAAGTAAAAATCAGTGAAAATGTATTAATACCATATATATATATATATATATATATATTATATATAATATATATATATATATATATTATATACTATATATATTATATATATATATATAATATATAATATTATATATATATATATATATATATATATATATATATATATATATATATATATATACCGTATTATAAAATATATATATCATATATATATATATATATATATATATATATATATATATATTATATATATATATAATATATAATATATATATATATATATATATATATACCGTATTATTTTATTATTATTATTATCTTCCTACTATCTCCCCAGTTAGTAGGAAGATAATAATAATAACATTAATGTTTTAATTTTAATAATTTGCATAAGTAGTTTTATATTTTTTTTTTTTGGTTCCTTCACCAATACTATTAAATGCATTTAATTTGTTGCAAACCTTAGGTAATAATATAAAGGATACAGATTTACTGACTGGAAAAGAAATCAAGATTGTCATGATATCTGGTCAACATCATTAGAGACACGAGTTTGGAAAACAGCTGAGTGCATGAAAAGAACTCAAACTGAGAATATTTTTATCTTATTTTTTTTTTTTTTTACATATTTAATAATAAATAATTTTTGCTTATGAATTGACTTTCTTTTTAACAAAAAATAATGTTAAAAATTATTGAAGCATTCGATTGATGACTGAAAGCTTAAGAGAATTTTACATATTTCTTTCTGAAAAGGAAAAAAAAATAAGCAAATTGAGGTAAAGAAAGGAGCTTTTGTGTCCTATCATTTACATTGATAGGACAAGAAAGGAGTTATTTTGTCCTATCAATGTAAATGGGGAAAGAACATAACACATTTGAATTTTGTATTCTCTGAAGCTTTATGACAACTTCATTGGCCAAGTTTTTTCTCCCCAATTGAGTAGCTTCAGAAAAATATACTGGGTTCAATTTTCAAATTATTTCAAAAGTATAATGGGTACTATAATACTGCAAATTGAATGCATTTTGTTTGGCAAAATTTAAAAAAAAACGTGTTTTCTAAAAGAAACCATATAGCGGCAACTCGAATGAATGTAAATAATGAATATTTAGTAAGCAAATAATTTAACAATTTTAATAATCTTTATAAAGAGATTTCATCAAGCATCAAAAACAGTAAGCAAATTTTTTGAGACCTAATTAATGTTTATTTCCAATTTTTTAAAATAGCTACAAAATGCATTCCCTGAAATCCTGAAAGAACTTTAAGTTTTGACAAGTCCAAGCCTTCAGCCTAAGTGAGAGTATTTCAAATTGCCAAGGATGGGAACCCCCTTTGCTGTTGTTACCTCCCTCAAAAGCCTTCATCACCCTGCATTGTAGAAGGAAAATCTTTAAAATTATTACCTTTGCTGTTAAAAACAAATCATTCATGACAAGTAATGAACAGTTTGAAATCCATTCTTTGATGAGGTGACCTCCCAGACATTTTATGCATTCTTTCAGCTGTTCTTTGACACTTTTGTTTGTGATCTGAGATGAGGTTACAATAAAAGGTTGGTACTTTAACCTGGTTAGGAAACAAAAATCTGTTAATTTCAGTCCATGAATAATATAGTATCCTATTTAAATTTAATCTAAATTAACATAAATGCATTTTTCACATGTCAATAGAAAAATGATAATTTTCTTTTTCAAAAATGCATGAAATTATTATTGCTGCTTTCATACATAATAAGGAACTCGGGATTAGTCAAGAAAGTATGATGGAAAATGTTGGTATTTGGTACTATATGACAAGAAACAGGAATGAAAGGAAGTGATGAAATCAAAAGTATAAAGTATTAGAGAATGCAGTTATTTTATCAGAGAGTCAAATCTGTTTTAAATCTATATTGTAAACAAGGATGACCTTTGTTTGATATAGAATCAGTCATGCCAGTTCTAAATTTTTCTATATTTTAAATATGTAATTGGTTTACAGTATGTAAACTTTATTACCTAAATGTTTTATTTCTTCCAAATCTAATTAAATCTCCTTGTTTTAAAGTCACTGGTTTATCTGGCTCTAACTTCTTATAATCTCTAGATTCTGAGTAAATATAGGTACCATCTTTAGATGTCAGATCACGATAGGACTCTCGTCGGTCATATTCTGGTGGCTCTAAAATTATGACATCAAAATTTAAATAATTTTATCATCCGTTAAACGGCAAAAACGAAAGAATTCTATCTACCCGGACAGAAATTCTATCTAAGATTAATAATAAAATAACTGAGATAAGAGACTTATACAATATATCTATCACAAAATTGTACAACCTTATTCTCATATACATTGACTTTAACTGCTTGTCATGATGTGAACAGAGATGAGCAGTGAGCTTTGCTAAACACTTTTATATGAGTTAGTTGACAGGACCTCTCTGGACGAGATTGGTTGGTAGAGTCACACATAAGGTTGGAAAAGTGACTTTCTGAAATATTTGTTTAAGAACTTATAACATAGGAAAGATTAATCTACAATAACAACGCATAGAATTAAGTGATTTGACCATCAGGCCTCAAGGCTTAATATATGTATATTAATATATTAAATATATATAATATATATTAGACTAATACAGTATATATAGAATATATGGAAGTAATTATATATAATATTAGTTATATATAATTATATATCATAATACTATATATCTTATAATATATATATATATATAGTATTATATTATATATATATGATATATATATATATCATAAAATGGGGGAAAATCGGGTATAAGGCATTGATTCTAACATTTGAAGTTTCTAAACCAGATTTAAGTGATTAGGGATGATATCGGGAGGTTTTTTGTTAGAAAAAGATTATGTTTTATGAATTAGTTAATTATCAGTGACATATAATCGAAAAATTTCCCCGTTCAGAAAAGTATTTTTCAGAAATCTGCCAAAATAACTAAGGTCTGTAGTCCTCTGCCAATTTTCTCAAGTTTGGTAGAGTCTGA
This sequence comes from Trachelipus rathkii, assembly GCA_015478945.1. NCBI lineage: Eukaryota > Metazoa > Arthropoda > Malacostraca > Isopoda > Trachelipodidae > Trachelipus > Trachelipus rathkii. The sequence continues at coordinate 12,519 of JABUQX010028064.1, forward strand.
CTAAGATCATATATCAGAAGTAGTCGGTAAAAAGTAACGGATTTTGATGTAAATAATTGCACGTATTCCTTTTAGTTCGTGATGGACGTTAAATCGGTGATTGGTTTGGGGATGAAAATTGGGGAAAATGAGTAATTTTTAATAATAGTATTGCTTTTATAAAGACAATTTTTCTTACAACTTGCAGGCGAACTCTTTCCTAACTATGATTTTTTGGGTATAATTTGAGTCATAATGTCAGTATTTAACTTGCTTCATAAATTGTACCTCGAAGTATTTTTTACTGCATCAAGGGATTAGAGGATTTTACCCAATGGTATGATTAGGTATGCTAGAAATTTGGTACGTTATTTATTATTTTTTCTTTAGTATCGTGGTATTTTCTGTAGCATACGGATAACGGAGGCGGTCATCGTACGGTATCTGTTGATCGTTTTCTTATAGTCTAGTTGTCTTCCTATCTAGTAAAATCATCCCTTAAATAGGAATTAAAAAAGTCTGGTTAGATTATTATACTTTGACAGCATATGTTAATACCGAAATTATTATTTTCTTCTAATGATTACATGTAAGCTTCTTTAAAGAAATCCCTCTTCTAAAAGGAGATTCCAAATTTATGATTTTAGAGTCACGTATTTTTTTCACAAGGCAAATTACCCTCCCGTTTCCCTCCCACATTCCCCCATTGTTCAATTTTGCATTCGTGCAACTTTCGCTCGTTTTTCAATCTGTTTTACATTAAAATGATTTTTAAGATTCTATATTTTACTAACTATAGATAGTCGCAAAATATGCAAAAAAAAAAAAAAAACTTTAATTGGGTATAACAAAATTTAGAGGAATTTAAAAAATTTAAAAAAAAAAATTAGTAATTTAGACAAGATTAACATGTTAAATAGTCTTACAACAGTTTTTTTGACTCAAAGTTAATTTTATAATATCTATTAACAGTTATATTTAACCTCTTTCTGTATGATATCATCTGTACATTAATCTCTATTATTATCGCCGCTCGCTGTGTTACAGCCTCTTTCCTCGAGGTGCCCGACCCGGCTGCGTCAACCCCTCAGGGGCTGGCTTGCTCTTTTTAAAATGGTCCGATCGTCCTATGCAGGCGGCGGCGTATACTGTTTCCTTTTTTTTTTTTTGACAATGCATTTTTTTTTACTATTGTGTGAATATTTTCTTCTTTTAACATGGTTTTGATTTTTAGTTGGTTTGGCTAGTTTCGACTTCGTGGAAGTTTGTGTGTTGTGGATGCTGATGGTTGAGATATACTCCCTGTTGAATGTGTGTGGAGGTGAGGCAGAAGTTTGGGAAGATGGTGGTTGTGTGGAGTGGGTGAAATGCAGTAAAAGAATTTCATGTTTTTGCCTGATTTTTTGCATCGAAGGTTTGCTGCCGATTAAAAGTATATAGAAAAGAAAAATAAGAAGAAAAAAAAAAAAAAAAAAAACAAAAATAAAAAAAAATAGAACAAACAAATTTCTCTTCCTTTCCGCGTCACAAAATTACGCTGACCCGCCCATACCATTTTTCCTAAATCTTCGGTATAATATATTTAAATATATATTTTAGTAGTGATAGATTATATATACGTATATATAGTTAAAATAATCTTACATTAGCTATATATCTTTATCGTTATAAGCCTCCCCAAAGTCAAGCATGTTTTCCAGACTGACATAACACAGTGAATCTCTTACTAAGGACTCTACTTAGTATGCAACTCAGACAACAACTTCATATGGTTATTCTAATGGTCATAGGGCACAGTCTATTTGTGTCCGATCCTGTAGTCTAAAATAGCCAGTTGGCTAACAAGGTTTATATATATATATATATATATATATATATATATATATAGTATATACCTATACATGATTACTATAGTAATCTATATATAATATATAATATATACATATTATATATATATATATAATATATATACTATATAATCATAATATAGTAGAAATCTTAAGTGTTTTTGGGAAGTAGAAATTCATTCTTTTTTTTTTTAAGCTAAAGGATACCGCTATAGTTGTACAGACGGGCCGGCTCAATAGATTGGCAGGAGTTCCGGGTCGCATCTCTCGGCCCATCCCTGGTGGACGCGACGGGGGGGACTAATCCCGCCAGCGAGTACGGGGATCGTGTCTCCCGGAACCCACCTGCTCTTTTGGTCTTTGGGGACTGTCCGGCCGGGGTTCCTCCCGGACCCATCCCTCCGGGGGTATTGTGAAAACATCCCTCCCGACGTGCTGTTCCGCCCCGTCGGCTCGTAGCCCTAAATGGGGGAAATAATTTTTAAAATATTTGTCGAAGATAGAGCAAACAAAAAAAAAAAAAAAAAACAAATCCCCACCTTAGCAAGGTTTCGACTGGATTTCCTAAAATATACTCATTTGTATTTACTCTACCGGACTCGTTGCCGCTTCTCCTGTTACATACTGTGAGCATGTGTAGAAAATATCTGCAGCGCATTGATTATCATTAATATATATATCATATCATAGTATATTATATATACTATATATTATATCATATATATATAATATATATATATATATATCATATCATACTATATACTATATATATAAAATTATAAATTCAGTTTTATCTTAGGAAGAAAGCTCCCAGCCGGGATTCGAACACTGGAATCCGCGTCGCTGAGTTGACAGTGAGGTAACAAGTAACGCAATTAATAATAAATCAATAATAATATTAATATATAATCATAATAATAATAATAAATAATAATAATCATTAATAGTATATACTATTAAGTGTAAGAATAAAAATAAGTGTAAATAAACTAAATAAATACATAATAATTACATTAAATAATATTCATTCATCAGCTACAATAGTGACAAGTTTCGTAAAGGTATCCTGGTAATATTGGAGAAAGTGCATTCTTGTAATTACAGGCAAAACTAAATATTACAGATTGCAAAAAAGTGGCAGTGTTAGTGACAATTATCATGAAAGTGAGACTATACTACGTGCTTGGCTATTTTGATATGCTAAGCAATTGGTATTAATGATAGCATATATTTTGTTTTCAATATGTAATTGTCTTTGATTATTTAGGTCCTTGATACCCCCGTCGGTCGCCCAGATCAAATAAAGTGAATATGACGGTGGTGAAATTAGATAAGTAACCTATTTCATTTTTAATTATTTTATAATAATTTTATAATATATTTTAGTAGAATTTAAACAAGGGATCTTAAGGAAAGGTGGCACGTGGTGAATCCTTTTAAATCGTCTTAATTGGTAAGTTCTGTATAATCTTTGATTATAAGTTGCTAATATCTACGAAATTTCCAGAGATAATATATATTCATTTTGACAGTTACAAATAGATATACTTAAATGAAGTCCACTCCTAGTCAATGGGCCGTTACAAGATGTATCTATGTTTATAAAGCGTTTATTTTATTTTAATATGATGTATACCTTATTTTGTTATAATTTTATTTATTTTTGTTTTATTTTTCATTGCTTCTTTTCTTGTTATGTTTCCTCGTTTTAAATATTTACTAGTCTCATGAAAATATGTTTTATAATCCTATTAATATTTGGGTATCGAGTGTATTTAGTATGTTTGTGAGTACGTTTTTATCTTATTTTATTTTTTAATTTTAATTTATTTTAATGGTTTTATGATTTTATAATGACTTATCCAGTGATTTGTGTTTTATTTATTTAGTCTTTTCTCTTATTATCATTTTCTTTTTTTGTCCATTTGGGTAGATTTTCTATGTCTTATAGATTACTTAAATATGCAAACGGAAGATTGGAAGCCTTTATTAATATGGCTACATCTGCTATAGTATCTTATTTTACTTATTTTTAACCTGTATTTATGTTGCTTCTTATGTTTGTTTCAAGTATGGTAGTATTATATTTTAACAGTAATACCTGTGACTATTAGATTCACTTTAACTTTATTATATATTTACCCTGTTTTTTGTTTAAATCTCTTATGATTCAACTTTTATG
>JABUQX010028065.1:0-20000 GCA_015478945.1 Trachelipus rathkii
AAGAGAGATTATTTTAAGAACGTGCCTAACTTAAAATTAACTACAATTGTTGCAGATATTTGAGCAAAATAAAAGCAATAATTTAAAATATTCGAGAAGAGAATGTGAATTTATAATTTAAGATTTAGATCGTACTTTTTTTTTCTTTCTTCTAAGTAAAATAAGATATTGGATATTTCGTTATATTTTATACTTAATATCCTCTTTTATTCAATTTTAAATTGTTACTATTCCATTGTTGTGCGATTTTTTTATTTCTCTGCATATGGTGTTTGTATCTCATAAACTTTGGTCTGTACTTGTTTGCACATAGTCTGCGAGCTGTATTTGTCGTATGGCCAATGCAAAGCGGTTACGATTCACTTTCATTGGAATAAGATTGGTACACAAGTTGGGGTACAATTCGCCAGCAGATGGTAAAACCAATCACCACTATTCTAAACAAGAAGATAATTTTGGGGCTTATAGATAGCTTAATAATTGAATAGATTTCATTACTTTTACCTTTACATGTTTTCTTTAAAATAATTTCCAATTAGACTCCTTCATTTACTATCATCACTTTCCTCTTGGGTAATAGAATATCAAGTTTTATTATCTTGTTTTTCCTTTAGTGTCGATCAAAAATATTTAATGTTCTTTCCATCGTTATTTCTATTAAATATTGGGGAAAACCATTATTAATTAATAGCTTATATATTCTTTTCTCTCAGTGGTAGCTTAGTGATAGAGCAATCGCCCTACAAAGTGATTAAGTCATCTAGAATTCTAAATTAGGGCTCAGCCCGTGAGCGGTGATGTTTATCTGAAAAAACTTATATATGCACGTACTTTTCAAAGGGGGTCGGTTACCCTGTTATAGAATTGTTCGCACATCACACATCAACATCAACATCGCAAACATCGACATCACACATCATCACATCACACATCACACATCACACATCACACCTCACACATCACACAGCTCTGCTTTTGTTCTCAAAGGCATTCTCCTATCATTTCCTGTCCCTGTCCGACGAATTGTTTCGTCACTCTTCTAAAAATATCCCTTTACAAGGAACGCAGCTCTTCTGAAATCTCCACTTATATGCCTCCTTCTTTCATGAGTAATTATGTGGTACGTATTTCCAAACATTTTCACCCTTTCTCGGTCAAACTCTGTGACTAGAGATTTAATAGACATGCTCAGCCATTAATTTAGTATTTCGCTGACAATGAATAGAATGCTTTTATCTCTTTTCTCAATTTCTAACTTCATATATATATATATATATATTATATATTATATATATATTATATATAAGATGGTATATATATATATATATTATATTATTTATATATATATATATATATTATATATAGTAGTTAAGAGCTTATTGAAGGGCCTGAATTCTGGAAATCTGGATCCCTGGAAGGATTCCAGGATTTCCAGGATTCCAAGTTTCCAGGACCTGGAAACTGGAAAGTACTGATTGAAATTTAGTAATTCCAGTATTTTCTGGAATGGTATGTTGTTCCAGGATCCAGGAACTGATTCCTGGAACTGAATATATATATATAATATATATATATATTATTATATTATATATATTATATTTATTATATATATATATTGTTATATATATTTATATATATATATAATATATATATATATATATATATTATATGTACATGCTGTAAGATCATGTAATGCCTTAGAGAATATGTACATGCTTAGAGAATCCGTTCATGCAAGAGAGAATACACGCATACGCACACGCACACACCCCGCACCCCCGCCCCGCACCCCGCCCGCACCTATATATATATATACTATATTATATATATATAATTATTTATTTATTTATATATATATATTATTATATATATAATATATATATTATATATTATTATTATACGCGTAAATACGTATGTACAAGTGGAAAGATACAGCGTGCGCATGCGCATCATACAAATATTTTTTCGCGTCGGCCCCCCCCTCGCGAGAGGACCTCAAACGAAGCTCCTCCTGTTCAATCGCTGGCATTCGACTAAATAAAATGAGGGGAAAATGAGAGAGGGAGAGAAGGAGAGAGGGGAAGAGAAGGAGGGTGGGGTATAAGAGAAGGGGATTGAACCAGAGAAAGGATTTTCATTACCTTTCAAAAGTCTAAAAGATAATTATCTTTTTTAAGGGAAGGGGAAGAAAGAATACATTTGGTTTCAAACCATTACTTTTATTGCAGTTTTAAAAAATTTACGACGTAAAAATAACAAAAGCTTTTGAAAATAGAGATAATTAATGGGTTTTCCCTTTCAATGTTTAGAAAAGAAAGAGGCAATTAATTTTCATTTGACATATTTATTTTAATGGGGAAAAAATGTTTAAGAGAAACGAATACATTTTGTTTTCAAACTAATTACTTTTTTAATTGGCATGTGTAAAATTTACGACTTTTTGTAAGAGGGGAGCTTAATTCGCTTTGTATTGAACCTCACCTCACTTGACCAGGTTTAAAAATTTATGAGACTTTTGTTTAATTACCTTTTACAGTCTATAAGATTAATTTATGACGTAAAATAACAATAGCCTGGGAAGATTTTGATAAATTATTGCTGAAGTACAAAGCTATTCACAAAGAAGAAGAAAGGATTTTATTTCAACTTTGTTTTCAAACTAATTACTTTTAGGTGTCAAATGGAAATTTATGATACACTGAACAAAGCTTTTAATCCCATCGTGTTTAAAAGAAAGAAAGAGGCAATCAATTTCTTTTCAAGTAGAAAAATGTTTTAAGAGAAACTTTATTGTATTTTTATAATTAGAATTAAGGGAAAAATTTTGACGAAACATAAGAAGTGCCAGATGTCGGCATATGCTGAAGGGAGGGGGATTTGCCAGAGTTAAAAAGGGTTCAGATTCAACCTCTCTGAATTAGGTGACTTACAAGTGCCAACAGAAAGAAGTGTCTTTAAATTCAAGTTAGTTTATATATAGTATATATATTATATATATATATATATTATATATTATAATATATATATATATACTTATAATATATATATATATTTATATAATATTTAAGATACATTTTATAACAGCAATATGCGCGCTTTGATATATTTATATTATATATATATATTAATATATAATATATATATATAATATTATATATATATACTTATAATATCATATATAATATATATATATAATATATATTATATATATTTATATATATATAAATAAATATATATATATATATATATTATAATATATATATATATTATATTAATGATATATAATTTGTATGGTGAAACGACATTATCGCCTCTTATATATATATATCTAATATAGTATATATATATAATACTATATATATTATATATATATATATATATATATATAATTATATATATATATATATATATATATATATATATATATATATATAAGGTTGTATGGCTTAAGCGCATCAAATTACAATTTTTGAAGAAATTTTTTTTCTCCGAAATAATTGCCAAAAATTTGAAGTGAACGTCCATGCCAATTTTGCCCTTTCATTTATTTATTCCTTTTCAGTGTTCTTTGTTAATGTCGATATTATTATTATTATTATTATTATTATTATTATTATTATTATTATTATTATTATTATTATTATTATTATTATTATTATTATTATTATTATTATTATTATTATTATTATTATTATTATTATATAAATATAAGTTTGAAAGGTAAAAGGGGATAAAAGTCAAATAAGAATTTACAGTAGAATGTTTGAGTAATTTTTTTCCTCTGAAATATTTGCTAAAAATTTCGAAGTGAATTTAGGGGGAAAAATGATCGGTCATTTTATTTTCGCTTCGCTGATTTTGTCCTTTCATTTATTTTACTCCTTTTCAGTTTTCTTTGTTACTTTTAATTTTGATTTTCATTGATAGTTTTATATAATATATAATATATATTATATATATATATATATATATTATATATATATATATTTTTTTATATATATATATATATATATAATATATATATATATATATATATATATATATATATATATATATATATATATATATATATATATATATATATATAAATATTATATATATAAATATATATATAATATATATATATATTAGGATGGGGTTGGGGGGGGGGGGGGGGTAGAGGGGGGGGGTAAAATTTTTTAGAAAACAACAAAAAAAAATTAAAAAAAAAAAAAAAAAAAAAATTTTTTTAAAAAAAAAAAAAAAAAAAAAAAAAAAAAAAAAAAAAAAAAAAAAAAAAAAGGGGTTTTTTTTAACAAAAAAAATTTAAAAAAAAAAAAAACCAAATTTTTTTTCCTTATTTATTTTTAATACTTTTTAGAACTACAACTTTTTACACATACAGGTTACAAATACATTCTTATAAATAAAATTGTTTCATATATATATATATATATATATATATATATATATATATATATATATATTATATATATATATATATATATATATATATATAATATATATATATATATATAATATATATATATATGTATAATTATATAATATAAATCTGTATATATATAAACCAGCTATTTAATATTTTTAAAACAAAATCATCATTTAAAAATAAATTTTTATTGTGAAAGCGTGAAATAATTTCATTGAACGGAACATCTTCAAAAAGGTTTTTTAAAAAATATATTGAGTATAATCCGCATCTGTCTGAATTAATTGGTTGAATAGGATTACATAACATTTTAACGTATATTGCTTTGTTATATTTTAAAAAAATTGATAAATATTCATTTTTTATTAAATTCTTGATAGCCAAGGAGTCGATGAAATAAAATACACCAGGTTCATATTTATAAATCGTGACCCAGTGTCCGTAAGCTAGACGTCTCTCTGACGTGTTGACAATTATGCCTGTTCCATTTTCCAATATTACACCTGGAAGTTCATTAATAGCGTAAACTCCTCTGAAGCTTTTCTTTGAGGTAAAGAAAATTTTTATTTCGTTTTCATCCATTTCTTTTAGAAGTTAACAAGAATATTGCGTACTCGGTCAATTTCTACTAACTCTTGATATTCCATATAGACTACGACTGAAATAGGTAGTGTGAGAGATGCTGTGAAATTCAATTTGATATCCAATGTTCCTTGTCGAACTATATTTAGGTGTCCGGCTGCTGTACCGCAATTATCCTGACTAAGATCGTAAGCATACAGGTTGGTATGTGAAGCGTATGACTCGAGATTGATACCTGTTCCAACTTCAGAGCACCCACCCGTGTTGGAGAACAACTCGAGGAAAGGTCGGGCACACAATGGAGAACCATCGAGGGGATATTCTACTTTATAGGCCCTCCCATGGCCTTGCCCGTTAACTTGAAGATTGATCTCTCTAAGACCATAAGGTTTAAACTTGAATGGATTTTTAGAGTACTGCCCTATAAAGGCTGAATGGTCTACAATTCCTACAATGACCTTTTGAGGGAGATTACCTATAACAACGTTGGCAAGATCTATACTCGATAAACCCTGAGTAAAGTTAAAAATTTTAGTTTCTACACGTCTTATAGGATATTTAGCCGTACTGTTTAAAAGAGATTCTCAATCTCTATATGTTTACTGGGAGATAATTTCACTTTACGTACATAAAGATAAGTATCCAATATTTGAAACATAGGATTAGGTGAAGCAGTCGTTGCAGCAGCTTTGGATTGAACATTAAGCACAAATTGTGGAGTAGATCTAGTTAACCTGATACGAGTGTCCACAGATGGTAGAATAAGTTTTTCTTGGGAGAATATGTCCCCGTTTACACGTCCATAATATTCATAAGTCTTGTTGACATTTTTACTAAATCCATCTACTATTTTAGATTCATCTTTTAAATTGTAGTAGCCGCTTGATTGTAAATGGGACTGTTTAGCATCATCCGAATAATTTAGTACAGTTTCTATATAGCTTCGGTATGGGTAACTGGCTGCTGATGCTCCTAGAGATGTTTCATTTAAAAACACTTCAATGTTCTTAAAGCATGAGAATAAAAAGTTGGAAACAGGATATACTACATGTTCTGTTCCTGTGAGATCCGATCCATCTTCATTAACCAATTTAACCTTCAGATATAAAAAAACATTCGAAGGGTCAAGATATTGATCTGAAGTTCCAGGGATATTGAATTCGAGAGGTACATCTGTATTTGTGACAGCGTGAAGGGGGTTAATACTGATAAAAATTACTTTCTAAGATCGATGTCTGGGTAGGATTTACGGAGAAGAGATCCAATTCACTCTTGCAGCAGTCTGGACTAGAGGGGTGTAAGAAATGCATCTTATCGACTCTAAGGCTAAACCTTTAATGAAAATATTCTTTAGGTGCATACCTATATATTAAGAACAAGTTGCCACATATTATAATTCAGAAAAAATATCCTTTATTTTACGTTTGCATATTTTTCCACGTTTCTTTTTATTCATACGTTTCTTGCTACGGGTTTTTTTCTTTTTACTTTTCCTTTTTTTGTTATTGAGTCTTTTTACACGCTGGCTTTTCACCTTTCTAACACACCTTGACCAGTCATCTTGCGTCGTATTTTTCGTTTAACATCATCTAACATTTCATCTGAAACATCGGCTAGTCGACGTTTTACAGCACTACGAGGGTCGACACCCCCATAATATCCTGGATTGTGTTTATTCCTGTTCTGGCTGCTTTTTTAGCAATGTATTTACCTCCTGATTTAAACAGGGGAATAGCTCTACGAAATAACGAAGCAAAAAATCCACCTAAACCATACCCTCTGCATTCTTGAACCCCTGAAGACTCTTTCTCTTTCCATTATTATTTATCGGTACCGGAGCTTCTTTCTTATGTGGTACTTTACCCACTGCTGTCCATTTTGTGAATGGGTAGGGTTTGCCTTCGACGTCTCTCATATAACGCAACTTGAACTCATTGGTCTTACTCATAGGTAGTGTGAACATTAGAAAGCTTACACTTACGCGCCTTTAGAAAAATGAACTACCTTAACAAAGAGGCTTTATATTCCTACCTACTGATGGTCTATATCTGTATACAACATGGCCATACTGATCTTGAAACTCTTAGTCAGGCAGCATACAAAATGTAATGAACTCTTGGTGTCATTTTTTGAGACATACTCTTCCATCGTTGGTATATAACGCATTAGATCCTTTAGAGATGGTTTGAAATTATTTCCCGATATTTTGTATACATGTGAGTAATTACAATTACGAAACCAGCCTGAGGGGCGGAAAATAAATAAACTTATATCTTTCAGGTTCACATGCTCATGAGATTTTAATGTGATTAACACGTTATCTTCGTTAACGGATTTATTAACAAGAAACACTAAATCTTTACATATTTGACTTTCTTCAAATTTTTTGTTTAAGTCTATGAACACATCCGTAACCGATTTATAGAGACCGTGCTCTAATAAATAATTTTCAAAGAAATATTCATTGTTGCCTCGTTTGAGGGTAGCCGTATTAGGTTTACTTTTTAATACATTTTTAACATTATCAACATTTCTAAATACCGTAAAAGCCACATATGAAACAGGCATATTCTCTATATCGGCATCGAGAATTATTTCACTTAATCCTGCTTCATACATTTCTCGATCGAAAGTTATAGTGTTCAATAATTGGGTTGTATAGTCTGATATTTTATTTTCCCCGGATACAGATCCATAGAGCGATGAAGGCGCGTTAAATAGAAATGATCTTCACTCTCCATGTTCCCAAAGTAAACTGATCAATGTTCTTAATTTCACACTAGCATTTATACTAACTTATTAACTTCGGCAAGGTAACCTATCCATTTTGACATGATACTGTTTATTTTTACTTTTCCTTTAGATCCTAATATTTTTTCTATTTTAACTCGTGGACCTTAGGATCAAACCTTATTTTCTGTATTTCCTGTTACTAGAACCTCTTTTATTTGTTCCGCCTTAAATCTTCAAGATAGTATAATTTTAACCCGTCTCTAGGGAATTCTCTGATTGTATCTACTTTAAAAACTTCTCTTGACCATCCTGCTTCATACCCTTTTCTGAAATTTTCATCTGACCTAGACACTCTCACATAATCTCCTACTTTAATACCAGTGTTTATCTTTAATTTTTCCCATTGTGTTGATAGGTACAGAAGGTTTTGTTTTCACCATCTCTAGAGGGGTTATTCCAATTGTTCTATGATAAGCATCCTATTTATAGGAATAAGGCGCAAAGTCTTGCAGTATAATCTATATATTTAATGTATTCATTTTCATGAAATACCAATGCATTATTTTTTTTATAGTTCTTTGTACTCCTTCCACTTTTGCAACTTTATTAACTGAGAATGTGTTTGTAGTACCCAATATCATATCCTTAACTATTTTCTTGAAACTCTTTGCCTAAAAATTCTGTACCTTTATCTGTTCACATCATTTGAGGATATCTATTATCCTCATTTATAATTTCTCTCACATTCTAATTATGCAAACAGGAACTTTTTTATCTTTTAAAGCCTTTAACCATAAGTATCTGGAATATACATCTATCACAAGAAGAATGTAATGATACCCAACGTTATGTGAATTATATTTTACCATTTCAGCTAAATTTAATTGCCACACATTATCTAAGTGGGGGACTATGGTTTTTCGTGTTGGAAATTTTTTTCGTATAGGTTTATGTAGGGTAAAAGCATCCTCACCTTCTAAATAATTTTTCAGTTCTTTTTTATTATATGAGGAAACTTTGAAGCGAACCTTGAAAAGCCTCCATAACTGTAAGGCTGTTTCATGTCATAGTAATATTTATCGACCGCCTCTTTAGCCTCCTCGTGCTCATTACAAATAAAAACAAAAAACACATTATATATATATAATAATATACTATATATTATTATATATATATACTATATATAATTTATATATATACTTATATATATATATATACAAATAAAAACAAAAAAAACATTATATATATATATATAAGATAAGATAAATAAAAGAGGAAAAGGAAAGAACTATTTTAAAAAAAGCAACCTTTAATCATTAAAATTATATGTACAACATCTTACACAAATTAGTTTCATAAAAAAGTAGTTCAAATATGCTTACAACATATGCATATTTTAAAATATAATAATACATATTTACAATATAATACAAACACATAAAATTAATTTTAAAAGGAATATTCACAAAATATTTAATAAGCTTGAGCTTGGGCCATAGGACTTAGCAGATACTGTGTATTTATAATATACTGACGGAGACTAGGGAGTCCATCCGTTGTCACGTATGTGTAAATATCTCTTGCTGATATTTTCAAGTCTTGATCTTTGTATGCAGGTGTCTTCATTTCTTTTTCCCAATGAAAAGTAAATCTTTCAATATCTATAACATCCATAACATCGGCTAATTGAGCGTCAAACGTATAGTTTTCGTTGTACACAGTGTATAACAAGTTGTGAGCTGTATTGATAAGATCATCTAATTTGGAGACTTCGGCTTCTCGTTTTGTTATTTCTTCACGCATCTTGATAAATGATGTAATATTTTCTCTTCCTACGATTATGAACCCATAGCTTGATGGTCTGAATATACCCTCAGGGTTGTTTCGCCACCAACTGCGTAACTCAATAGCTTCAATATTGTTGTGCAAAGAGAATACAAGAGTCAGTCTTTTCGTGTCGGTGTCTTCTCCTCCGGTAATGGCAACTCCCCAGGAATTTGTTACGCTAGATGAAATATACTTTTCGTTCACCCATGTATTTACTTCGTCAAATACGCGGGATAAATCTTCGCACGATAGGAATAGAGGCCGATTATTTGTATGAGGTGGAGAGGAACATGTGTAGTAACGTTCCCCTGTAGATTTACGGCGAAAAAATAAGTTCACTATATCTTTGGGGTGAGATATTTTCCACGACACAATATCGTTTACGAACTTGGTGCTTACTAGAGAAACCATGTTGACAGTGCAGAGTCGAGCGTACAACTGAAGAACGCTTTCAGCCTCAGCGATGAGAACTCTGTAACCCTAACAAGGGGGAGATCTTCAACCAGCCAATCAGAGAAATGTTTTCTAATTTAACCCTTATGATAAGCCTAACAGTAAGCCTAATGGATAAGCCTAACCAATAAATGAACACCTGCACTTTAGGGTTACTTTCATGTTTATACAAAGGCTTTCAGGAATGCTATTCGTAATTTAGGCCTAACAGTAAGCCTAATGAATAACCCTAACCAATAATGAACACCTGCACTTTAGGGTTACTTTCATGTTTATACAAAAGCTTTCAGGAATGCTATTCGTAATTTAGGCCTAACAGTTACCCTAATGGATAACCCTAACCATTAATGAACAGCTGCACTTTAGGGTTACTTTCATGTTTATACAAAAGCTTTCAGGAATGCTATTTGTAATTTTAAACCTAATGATAACCCTAACTAATAAGCCTAATGGTTAATGAACACCTGTTTTATAGCATCTCAGGTTACATTTTTAACCATTCTCTACCCAAACCTGCCTTTTTTCTTAATTTTTTCGCTGCAGGATAAGGATTCTTTCGTGGTCGTTTTTTCATTAGGCCTAAAGGCGAGGGGTATGACGTCATTACAGCTGAAGAGCTCGAAGCCATAGCTCTAGGCGTTGAGTACACGTTTTCCACATCTGCTAAACGTTCCAAATTTAATATCAAACTCTTAGGAAAATTAATTGTTCTTAATTTTTGCTTTATTATAGGCCATCCTGTGATAGGTTTCCTTCGCCAATTACGTACAAGATCAGAAACTAAGTCTACGATATTTGATCCTATAATGGGATCTCCATTTATTACAATCTGACCATTGGAATCCCAATTAATTTGACCTTTCAAAGTGTTATATAAAGCTATTCCTTTATTTTTTACACTGGTTGGAAGACTGCTTTCTAAAATAGATTTAAAATCTTTAATAGTTTCAACTTCTTCTTCTTCAGTTTCATTTACAGATCTTGAGGCATTATAGTTGGTATATTTTTCTTTCAAATCTATTAACTTTTGTAATATCTCCTGATACTTTATTCTTTTATCGTGAATGTTCATATGTGAATTTAAAATTTGGGTAAGCTCGTTTTCGATACTAGACATTTGTTCCAATTTAGGTTCATATAACGTAGTAGGTTGAGTCTGTTGTTGTTGTTGTCGCTGTTGTTGTTGCTGCTGCTGCATAGTAATACTGTTATTTATTTTTTCGTAATCTGAAAAAGGCATAACCACTACTTTCTTCATTATTATTATTATTATTATTATTATTATTATTATTATTATTATTATTATTATTATTATTATTATTATTATTATTATTATTATTATTATTATTATTATTAGTTTTGACCAGATAGTAATTTAGTTAAAAAGGGTGTTACAATGGAAAATAATAGAGGGAGGAAGGCTCCTCCTGTCTGTATCAGTTTCTTTTTCTTAAAAAAATTCTTCTTTTTAATTTTACGCGTAAGCTTTCTAAGGATGTTGCTATGTCGACGTAACTTTTGTTTCTGAGGCTCTTTTATTGGAACATTTCCTTTTATAAGGTTAAGACATATTTCACATACGAGTCGGGTAAATGATGTACATTTTAGATGTTTACGTTTTTCAGCTTTACTTAGTTTCTTGTAGTTTTTTATAACTGGTAAATATTTTTCAATTAGCTTGCTCATTGTTATTCAGGGATGTAGACAATTTCAGTTTCGTTAGGTAAGATGTTTGTGCGTAGCAGTACCCTGTACGTGTTCTTAGGATGAAGATCACACAGTAAATAACCGTGTGGGATGGAAGTAACTTCTTTATATACCTTTAGAAACTCTTTTCTTTGCATAGGAAACATTTGAGTTGCTAATACATTGATCTGACTCACGTCTCTTCTTTGTCCGAACAAAATTAGGTATTGTGTATTTAAAGATACATCTCTCATATACTTATTCTGATGAAAGATATTTTGTGTTATAAAAAACACTGTGACATTTAAATGATGAGAGTAGACTGTGAAAGTTTCAGCTATATCCTCGTTCAGTTTATGCATCAAATCGTCAAGGATAATAATTTTATGACCCTGTATATTTTCCAAAGACTTTACATCGTATATACCTTCATGAAATTGAATCACATCTTTATATTCGTTAAAAATAGATTGATAGATGCTGTAACACCAGATTATTTTCACGGGGAGTTGTTCGAATAGAACAGGGTGTTTTAGGAACTTTAGCAAAGCGTAGGTCTTACCCGATCCCGTTGGACCACATACGAGAGATGTACAGGGGGATCTAAACACGAATTTTTCTAAGGTGTTCATCATACCAATGCTTATTCAAAACTGTTAATAATACTATTTATTTGAACTTTATATATATAAAGCATAAAGATACAAAATGGCGGGAAGGGATAATGTTTCATGTTTAGGTTTGAAAATTTCTGAAAGAGGGTGGAGTTATAGGGATTTCGTAATGTTTGGGGGGGGGGAGGGTGGAAACGGCATATATAACTTATGCCTGGGTGTTAGCTGTTAGTTATATTCAGTCTGTCGTGGAGTCTGCATCTTAGCGATAGTTACTCTAGGTGTGTTTTCCGCTGTGTGAGTGGTAATAATAATAATAATAATAATAATAATAATAATAATAATAATAATAATAATAATAATAATAATAATAATAATAATAATAATAATAATAATAATAATAATAATAATAATATTTTTATTACAGTTCTTGTTTTCGTGATACCTGTTAAGAATCTCCAGAATGTCGCAGTTGAATATATTCAATGCAGGAAAAATGCACAACCTCATGAAATTGTTTGCTGTAAGTCTTGTTATTATTTTTATTTCAAAAAATATTTATTTTTATTTTAAAAACTTTAGTGTTTTATTTTTTCTGAAAACTTTTTAATAATTAGTTTTTCTTAAAAATTTGTTTTTCTTAAAAATTTGTTTTTCTTAAAAATTTGTTTTTCTAAAATTTGTTTTTCTTAAAAATTTGTTTTTCTTAAAAATTTGTTTTTCTTAAAAATTTGTTTTTCTTAAAAAATTTATTTCTATTGTAAGTGTTTTATTTATTTTGAAAACATGGAACTTATATATTTTATTTGTAATTTTATTATTACAGTTTCGCCCTTTCTGCTATATCTCCGGAGCTAGTGGGTTTAACAGAGGCGGAGGAGGGGGTGGAGGGTTCAACAACAACAACAACAACAACAACAAACAACAACAACAACAACAACAACAACAACGATCCTTCATCTGATAATAATGGTGAACCCAGAGACGCTGAACCACCCCGTGAAGATCGTAAAATTGTACAGGCTAAACGTGGTCTTCAAAATCGTGATGCAAAGAAAAGAGTTACATGGGTCAACGATGCCGGTGCAGGAACCAGCGGAGTGAACGATCACAGAGAAACACCTATGGATGTTGATCCCTATGATGGCCCAGATGATGGGGTAAGTGTAATTTACGAAATTCTTTTAAATACATACTGTTTGAATGAATTATTAATTAAAGTAAATGCTATAGATAATCTTGTAACTGTAATTATTTAAAACAATAAGAAAATGATAGAATCAGTTAAGTTAGGTTAAGATAGGTCTTATGTTATTACTAGTATATTTATGATTGATTCTCTTTACAGAATAATAACAAAAGAAAACGTGATGATGATGATGATGATGATGATGACGATGATGAAGATTTTACAGCTGAATTATTAGAAATTACAACGACTGCTGTCTCTAGAAATTCAGGAGTCATTGACACTCATCGGTACAGAATCAGGGTCAATGAAGAAAATGTATTCAACCGAGGGCTTGATATTGAGGATGCTTTCAGAAGGGTCATTCGGGCTATTGTTGAACATCTAAAAAAGGAGGTGAACTATGGAGAATACAAAGCAAGATTTTGGTTTACTTTCAATGATGGTGCTCGCAACGAATTCCACGTCAACCTTGCTCATAAAGATGTAAAAGATAATGATGATTTGGTATCAACCCTGTGCACCCGACTGGAGAGGGCCTTTCAGTCTGGAGATAAAGCAACGTTCAGCGATTTCATCGTTGAAGTCCAGGTATTACATAACCCTGAAGGGAGTGGACCTCTATTCCCTGATCAAGTTAATTTTATCCACCGTGAGCTTATCACACGTCATTTATGCGCAAGTACTTATGATAGGAGGATTGATGCAGTTGGTTGTGGATTTAAAGCTATAGCAACCTGTGTAAAAGTTGTTACTGAAAAAAAAGATACATAATGTTGACACTGATACTATAGTAAAATTGGCTGGGAAAATAGCCGATCAGTGCGGTTTAAATTATGCTGAACCTTTGACTGTTGATAAATTTGCTATAATAGAACGGGTCTTAAATTGTAGGATATTTGTCTACAGAAACGATAAAGATGAAAAGTTGCATGTGGTTTATAAACCAAGAGAAAATGATAGAGATAAAGATTTGTATATAATAGGATGGGATGCCGTCAATACTCATTATTATTACCCTCTCCCCAACGATAAAATCAAATTAACAATAGGTAGTGTGAATCCTAAGAACATAAAGGGTCAAATTTTTTGTAGACAATGTTATAGTTTTGTGACAAATATGGCTTTACATCTAAACCAGGAATGTGAATATTATAAATGTAAACAGTGTCTCACATACGAATGCGGGGGAAGGGCTGAAGATAATAATATTCCTTTAAAGTATTGTCCTGAATGTAATCGTCACTTTTATAATGAAGAATGTCTTAAGAACCATAGAAAAAACGATAAATGGGTATGTAAGAAAATAAAAATTTGTGAGCTGTGTGATACAACGAAAATTGCTGATGCTCAAGGAAAGATTCAACATGACTGTGTGAATATACGTTGTCTCGTTTGCGACGAGAAGTATAACCCTGATAAAGGGGCTCATAAATGTTTCATGAAAACATTGAAAAAGAAAGAAAAGGACTGGCAGGAAAATAAAAATGTTTACACATTTTATTACGATGTGGAAACGTATAACCATAACGAAACAGATAAAGGTGATGGCCGATCAGTTGTTGACATGGTACCGTACTTACTTGTAAGTATGCTGGTCTGTTATAAATGCAGCGATAAAGAATTAAGAAATGAACAGTGCGAGAAATGTGGAACTAAACGAAAGGAAATCTTCCATTTGGATTTGAATGCTGAAAATGATACAGAAAAGTGTCCAGTCGATAAATTCATAAATTATTTATTCAGTTTTTCCAAAAAACATCAGAAAGACGAAATAATAGTAGCAGCTCATAATGGAGGTAAGTTCGACACTCAATTTGTGTTCAGTAAATTATTAGCAAGACCCGGTGCTAGTGTTATTTCTAGTAACCCTGTAAAACGTGGAACAAAGATCATCACTATGACAGCTCAGCATAATATAACATTTAAAGATACTCTCTTATACATGCCCTGTGCTTTGAAGAAGCTACCTAAATGCATGGGGCTTAAAGGTGATGTAGCTAAAGGGTTCTTCCCCTATAGATTTCTTACTCTGGATAATGTAAATTATGTTGGTCGGATACCTGCTAGAGAATTATTTGAAACTGACCGCATGGAAGAGTCAGAGAAACGAGAATTTACCGAATGGTATAGCTCGTTCGAGAACAGAGAGTATGACATTAAATCAGAATGCACTAAATATTGTGTGCAGGATGTTGACATTTTACGTCAAAGTTTTGAAAAATTCCGAAAGATATTCATTGATATGTTCCAAATAGATTGTTTAACAGAATGTTGTACAATTGCTTCATTATGTTTTAGAGTCTTTAAAACTCATTATATGAAAGATGATACTGTTGCTCATATTAGTCGACACGGAGAGAAAAATTATTCGTATGAAGGTATTCGTTGGATAGCATTCATGGAGAAGTATACAGGCCAAAGGATAACCCATGCCCGGAATGGCGGCGAACGAGTGTTTAAACTTAAGAATAAACACGTACATCCAGACGGTTACACTGAGGTCCCTGTTGTTGATTATACACCTATTGACGGAGATGCCTTTGTAGCCCTCAGACAGCTTCAAGTAGACAACCAGCTGAAACCCAGGAATGAACAGCGATGGAAGGCTATGGATAAGGCTGCGTCTGCACCCGGTGCTAGACCCGTGGAAAAGAAACGCATAGCGTACTTGTTCCATGGATGTATCTGGCATGGGCATCAGAGTTGTGAGGATGGCAAGCTTGAACATAGAGGTGTCTCCAGTCTCGACAGGTATAGAATAACCATGCTGCAGGAAGAGGCATACAAAAGAGCCGGCTTTGAAGTTGTGAGGGTGTGGGAATGCGAATGGAAAAAAATGAAAGATGAGTGCTTGGTGAGTATACTCAACGCTGACCCTGCCGAAGAGGAGGAGGATACGGAACTTCTGAGACCGTATGTTAATAGAATAGGCAACGATGTCGCCAATAATAGACTTATTATAGGCGACGCATTGTACGGAGGTCGTACGGAACCCTTTGTATATTACTTCCCTCCCACAGACGGTGCTAATAAAATTTGTTACTTAGATTTCACATCGTTGTACCCATGGGTACAAAAATCTCAAGAGTTCCCTACAGGTATCCCGAAGAAACTTGTTGGCAGTGACATCCCTAGCATTCCTGAATACATAGCGAACATGCACGAGAAGGAGTACGGGGTGGCCTTCGTTTGCTTTTTACCTCCTCAAAACTTATACATTCCTGTTCTACCAGGGAGGTATAAAGAAAGACTAATATTTACTCTATGTCGAACGTGCGCTAAAGAAGGATACGAGGGATTGTGCACTCACACTGATAGTCAACGCGAGATTAAGGGTGTTTACACAACACCCGAACTAAAATTGGCTGTTGAAAAAGGCTACAAGATTACCAAGATCTTCGAAATCTGGAAATTCACACCTATGATCGGTTTGTTCACAGACTACGTGAAAGCCTTCCTGAAATGGAAAACTGAGGCTTCAGGGTACCCTGAAGGTATCACAGGTCTCTCTGATCCCTGAAAACTTGACATTTTCATCGAGGCTTTTGAAAGAATTGAAGGTGTTAAACTAGATAAGGCTAATATCAAGAGCAATCCAGGTCTCCGTTTCATTGCAAAGTTATGTCTTAATTCTCTTTGGGGAAAAATGGCTGAACGCGCACCTTCCACAGAAGACATCATTTGTCACAGTGACGCAGAGGTCTGGGCATTGGCTAAGCAAGCCGATTTGGAAATTGAAAATGTAGTGGTTGCTGGACAAAAACATATAGTTTCTGTCCGATACACTGCTTACGCTTATAACACTGCAAAGTCTACAAATCTAGCTATCGCTGCGTTCACTACAGCCCACGCAAGAGTCAAACTATACAGACTCATGGAAAAACTTGGTCAAAGGGTATTATATTGCGACACAGATTCTTGCATCTTTGTAGCTAAAAAAGATGAGCTCGTACCCGAAACAGGAAGGTTTCTTGGTGATTTGACAGACGAAATCGGTGCTGGTATTACAGCTGACAGCTTTGTTTGCACTGGACCTAAATCTTACGCTGTTAGGCTTATAAAACCTGATGGTAGCATCGATCATATTCTGAAAGCTAAGGGATTAACATTGAGTAAATTGAGTAGTGATATTATCAATTTTGACGGTATGCTGAAAATAGTGTTAGATAAAGTCGATACAGATGCTGAAAACGAAGTGAGGGAATGGCTTATGGGTGCTGAAGAGTATTACAACGCGATAAAAGATAAGGACCTAACAGCAATTGCTATTAAACAAATGAGAGAAAAGGAAGGAGCTCCCACTCTTCATAATATGGTTTTCAATCTAGATGATTCAGATAAACCGTATGTGAATACAAACGGTCGATATAGAGAAGTTAATACTCCTTCAATGATTTTTAGGGCTACTAAGAAGGGCGATGTATCAATCAGAAAAGGAACAAAGAAACTGAGAATGACTTCAACAAAGAGGGCTCTTATTATAAACACTGCTCGAACTATACCTTTTGGATACAGAGGTCCTCTCGAACCTCTATGCTAACTTTTCCTATGTAATTAATATATATATATATATATATATATATATATATATATATATATATATATATATATATATATATATATATATATATATATATATATATATATATATATATATATATTGTAAATGTGTATTTTGTACAAATAAATGTATTTTTATTTAATAAATGAAAAAAAGAAAAAGATTGAGAAAAAAAAAACTAATTGCTTTTCCTTACCCTTTTTTATTTTTGAATATTTTAATAATAGTAAATAATAATAATAATAATAATAATAATAATAATAATAATAATAATAATAATAATAATAATAATAATAATAATAATAATAATAATAATAATAATAATAATAATAATAATATTTGTCTCGTGAGCTTAAGATAATAATTATAAAATAGAAAAGAAAATGTTTCTTTGTTTGTGTGTATAGGTTCACATGTGTTGTAACTGAAAAAGATTTGTTATTTTACGTCATAAATTTCCATTTGACACCTAAAAGTAATTATTTTAAACAAAATGTATTAGTTTCTTTGTCAATAGCTTTGTACTTTAGCAATAATTTATCAAAATCTTCCCAGGCCATTGTTATTTTACGTCATAAATTAATCTTTATAGACTTAAAAGGTAATTAAAATTTTTTCTCTCCCCTCATGGATTCCCAGGCCATTGTTATTTTACGATATAATTGACAGCTGATACCTTACTCCTTTAGGCTTAAGCTATAATTAGATTTTCTTTCTCTGGTTCAATCCCCTTCTCTTATACCCCCACCCTCCTTCTCTTCTCCCCTCTATTTCCCCTCTCTAAGGCGAGCGATTGAACGGGGAAGACGTGGTGCTGCTTCAGCGGCCTCTGCGAGGGGCGGGCCGACGCGAAAAATTAATTTGCATGTATGCGCGCGCACGCTTGTATCTTTCCTTACTTGTACGTACGTACGTATACCGAGTATATATATATATATATATATATATATATATATATATATATATATATATATATATATATATATATAGCATATAGCATATATATATATATATATATATATATATATATATATATATATATATATATATATATATATATATATATATATATATATATATTTATTTTAAAGGGGTGTGTGCGTGTATTCTCTCTTGCATGAACGGATTCTCTAAGCATGTACGTATTCTCTAAGCATGTACATATTCTCTAAGCATGTACATATATATATTATATATATATAGCATATATATATATATATATATATATATATATATATATATATATATATATATATATATATATATATATATATATAGTATTCCAGTTCCAGGATCCAGTTCCTGGATCCTGGAACAACATACCATTCCAGAAATTCCTGGAATTACTAAATTTCAATCAGTACTTTCCAGTTTCCAGGTCCTGGAAACTGGAAACCACTTTCCAGAATCCTGGAATCCTTCCAGGATTCCAGGATTTCCAGACCCTCGGATATAGCCGCTCAACTACTTATATATATATATACATTTATATATACAGAAGAAAACTGTAGATATGAGTAGTTATATAGAGATATAAATATTTATATTCCACTATATATATATATATATATATATGTATATAAATATATATATATATATATATATATATATATATATATATATATATATATATATATATATATATATATATATATATATATATATATATATATATATATACTTGTAAAATAAAAATTAAATTCTTCTTAGAATGGTGTCATTTTGACCGTTCAAAATATTGAAAAATTTTCTCCCACAATTCGAACTTCAAGTGAGTTTATATTTGCAGTTAGAGGTATTGGTATTAATAGTACTGTAGTTTACTTTCCCTTGGCGACTGGGACAAACTAGTGGTTCCCAAAGGAAATTCTTCAAATTACCTGTATTAATCTAAATAGAGTCAAGGTTAAACAATTTGCTATC
>JABUQX010028065.1:47500-52500 GCA_015478945.1 Trachelipus rathkii
TAAAATAAGAGAAAAAGTTATTTGTATAATTAAATTTGCTCAGAAAGTCATTTATAAGTAATTAAAAATTATGAGTTTTTTTATTTCTTTATTTTCTTCCCCATAATGTTAAAAAGTCTGTTAAATAATTCTCGATCAGTAATATCCTCCTCTCTCCTCTCATCAAAAAAGTTGATTCTTTTTGGAGTAGTTTTATGAAAATTATCTGCAATTAATTCTTTATTATTTCTCTTATTTATTCTTTATTCTTTCTCCCATTTGTTAATTATTCCTTCTCCCATTTATTCTTTCTGTAAATAATTCTTTATTTTTTCTCCTTTTTATACTTTATTCTTTCTACAATTATTCTTTATTTTCTCCCATTTATTCTTTATTTTTTCTTCCATTTATTCTTTCACTCATTTATTCTTTATTCTTTCTCCCATTTATTCTTTTTCTTAGTTATTCTTTATTTTCTCCCCGATTTATTCTTTATTTTTTCTACCATTTATTCTTCATTCTTTCTCCCATTTATTCTTTATTATCCTCCCAATATTTTATGTGTATGATAAAATATTTAATTCTAATTTACTACACTTAATTGTGTGTATGCAGGATTGCATACACACAATTAAGTGTGTGCGTATGCAGGAATGCATGCATATATTAAAATATGCTTGTGTGCACTATTGTATGCCTATTTATATATAAATGAATGTTTGTAAATTCGTTTTGATGTGTGTGTGTTTGTGTGTGTGGGTGTGTTTGAGTGTGTAAAATAAGATTTATTGTTTCTTACGTTAGAAATTTAGGTCTTTTTTTTCTTTCGGTTTATCTTAATGTGAATAAATGACGTTTGAGTGGACGTGACTAAATTAATATTAAATTTCTCATTTATTCAAGTTTTTCAAAATCAGGAAAATCATTTCAGATGTTATTGAAATTGAAGATTTATCTCTTGCAATAAACTTATACGAATTATTCTATTCAGTGAGAGAAAATAATTTAGAATGAATTTTAGCAAGCACGTAAAGTAAATTAATTAATCTAAATTCAATTAATTAACTAATTAAAATCTGATTATTAAAATAAATATATATCATTTATAAAGTAATTTAGTAATAAATTAATATGTTAAACACTGAATACAATATTAATATCAATTAATACATCAATCATTCTAACAAAATAGTAAATCAATATATTCATCAATCTTCCCAATAATAGACCATGTAAATCAGTAAGCTTTTTTCTTTATATATATATATATATATATATATATATATATATATATATATATATATATATATATAACTATATACTAATATATATATATATATATATATATATATATATATATATATATATACTTACAAGGTAATCACCACTCACGGGCAGAACCCCTTATCAGAAGGGCAAGTATGAAATGAAAGAACAATGAAAAACCCAACAAATCCTAATCCTAGTACCCGATCTCTCGATAGCGCAGACCGAGGCCTAATGAGAGGGGAAATTAAATACAGCAAGAAAAACAGATGATGACACTGAAATTAGCACAGAAGAGAGGTGGATAAAAATAAGGGAAACCACAACAAGACAAGCCCGTAAAGGTTCCAATATTTACACAAGTTCATGAAAACAAGGTACCTTAGTGAAAGAGCAAAAGCAATGGTGGTGGAATGCAGAGAAGGGCTATATCAACGTCTGTGGTGCATATTTAGTAAGACATTTATGCAGTGAGTACATTAATCACTGGATCAGCAAACATATCAAAGGGTGTATCCAGTGTATACGTCAAACAATCAAGATGTATATAAATATATTTGTCAATGATTTATTAGTCCCTATATATATATATATATATATATATATATATGTATATATATAATAATATATATATATATATATATATATATATATATATATATATATATATATATATATATATAAAAATATATTTATATATATATATTCATATAATAATAAGAATAACCAATAATAATAATAATATCTTATTGACATATGCATTAATTATACATAATAAAATATTTAAATATTTTAACATAACCAAAATTTATTAATCAACATATATATATATATATATATATATTTAAAAAACAATTTTTTAAAGGCACTTTTTTGCCAAATAGTATATTATTTTACTATTTATATCGTTTTTCTTTATTATTTAGAGCTAATTTCTTTACTAATAAACCTTAGAAGAGTTACATTATTATGAATATATGATAAACAACTGGTTTTAATGGTGCTCGCATGCTGCTTAGGTACAATTAAGTTTTAAATTTGTTTTTTTCCAAAAAAGATTGTCCAAATCTAAAGATGATATTTAATGATCTCTCTCTCTCTCTCTCTCTCTCTCTCTCTCTCTCTCTCTCTATCTCTCTCTCTCTCTCTCTCTCTCTCTCTCTCTCTCTCTCTCTCTCTCTCTCTCTCTCTCTCTCTCTCTCTCTCTCTCTTAATGTTTGGAATAACTTATATTTGTGAAAAAATTTTAATACTGAACATTAACAAAGCAAAGAAAACGATCTTGTCTTAATAATGACCTTTCAAAATCAGATATATATTTATAAAAAAGACAGTATGAAATACTATTCTTTGTCTGTTTCTTCTAGTCTTTTCCGTTATCGCTCTCAAAACGTACATCTCCGCCGACTGTATTCTACTATCCTCTTGTGATCGTACTCCATGTATCTGCCCCATATAGTAGAATCGTTAATACCCCCTCGAATATCACCCTTTTCAATTCCATACTCATTTGTCTATCTTTCAGCTGGGGTACACTGCTCTTACAGCTCCCCATACTGAGCTATCCTACTTGTTATCTTCTGTACATTTCCTCCCTCTCTTCCAAATATTCCACCCAAGTATTTACATTTCTCCACCATCTTTATCTCAGTCCCTTCCACATCTACTCAGCTCTCCCCTCCTTCTTCTCTACTGATCACCATGATTTCTGATCACTCTAGATCGAATCAGCCTTTACAAAGCTATTCATAAAACATGCCATCATCTCACTCAACCTATCTCCTCTTCGCTCCGACACATAATCACCCAAGCATGCCAGAACATCACCTTCAAATCTCTATATTCTCCTCTCACCGTTTTATCACTATATCCAGATATGCTACAAACAAAATTGGTGACAACACGCTTCCCTGTTTGACTCCCATTCTCACCTCAAACCATTCCTTATTCTCATATTCTGTTTGAATGTTCTTCATGATCCATTCCTTATTCTTATATTCTGTTCTTACATTACTTTTTACTATTCCTATACAAACTCTCAGGACTCCTTTCAGCTTTTTATCCTGCATATTCTCTACATCACTCTCCACAGTCCCTCCTATTCACTGAATCTAAAGCTTTCCTCCTGATCTATGAAGCTATATATGATCGTTTGTTGAATTCCCATACCTTTTCTAACATAATTCTCATGTCCAAAAAAGAGATCCGTCATTAGCTATTCTCTCTATATCTGTGCTGCTCTTCCCCCAGTCTGGACCTTTTACTACCATTCTCAGACTTCTCTCTTCTATTCTCTCATATGTTTTTCTAAGTGGTCCAAAGGAAATTTTACAGTTTTACAGACTCCCTGCATCTTCTTTTTCACTTATATATTGGACTTATAACTGACTTTCCCCATTCTTCTGGTTTGCTCTCATTATTTAATGAACGGAGTGAACCCACTTCTTTCATTTTCTCTCTACTCCCTCTTTTTATTATTTCTAGCTGGGTATTCCATCTTCCCTCAGTACCTTATCGTTCTTCATCGCTCTCAGAGCCACCTCCAGCCACTCGGTGATCTCTCCACCTCAATTCCTTCTACTATCTCTTTTCCCCCCTCCTTCACCTGTTCATTCACATTTAGCCAGTTCTCTGAAGTATTCTGTCTATCTCCTGTTTATATCTGTTGATCTCAAAAATTCTCCTTGCTTATTATTGATATTGCACACTCTCGTTCATCCCTATGGTTTTTCCACTCCAGAAATCTTTGCTTCCTTTCTGCCCTCCATCTTCCTTCATTCCTTCCGCCTCTCTCTTTGCTGCCTTCTTCTTTTACTCTTCTTTTCACTCTCTCTTTCATTTCTTACCTTGATATACTGGGCTCTTATCTATTCCGTTCTGGGTTACATTACTTCCATTAATACTTATTTCCTCTTTTATCACTTCAACTTTACTTCAGTCACTTACCTCGCACATCTTTCCATCATTGTTTCTCCAACCATCTACTTTTTACCCAGGGTCTCTCTTCCACCATATACCATACAGTTCTTGTATCTCCCCATTCTTTTACTCCTTCTATTATTATTATTATTATTATTATTATTATTATTATTATTATTATTATTATTATTATTATTATTCTTACTCTCTTATATATAAATACATATATATATATATATATATATATATATATATATATATATATATATATATATATATATATATATATATATATATATATATATATATATATATATATATATATATATATATATATATATATATATATATATATATATATATATATATATATATATATATATATATTCTCATAATATATATATATATATAATATATATATATATATATATATATATATTTAAAAAACAAAAAAAAAAGACACTTTTGCCAAATAGTATATTATTTTACTATTTATATCGTTTTTCTTTATTATTTAGAGCTAATTTCTTTACTAATAAACCTTGAAAGAGATTTGCTTCGTATAATTATACTTGATAAACAACTGGTTTAATGGTGCTCGCATGCTGCTTGGTACAATTAAGTTTTAAATTTGTTTTTTTCCAAAAAAGATTGTCCAAATCTAAAGATGATATTTAATGATCTCTCTCTCTACTCTCTCTCTCTCTCTTCTCTCTCTCTCTCCTCTCTCTCTCTCTCTCTCTCTCTCTCTCTCTCTCTGTAATGTTTGGAACAACTTATATTTGTGAAAAAATTTAATTACTGAACATTAACAAAGCAAAGAAAACGATCTTGTC
>JABUQX010028066.1:0-35000 GCA_015478945.1 Trachelipus rathkii
ATATAGGGGCTATATAATATGTTCCTCGGGAACCGGCAATATAGATGGAATAGGAAGATGAAATTTGGAATACAACTTTCTTATGATGTATCCTCGATAAGTAGCGTCTACCACCATCATCAACAACTATATATTAATAAAAAATATAGAAATAGAGAAAATTAACTGATATTAATTTAAAAGAAATTAAAGGTATAAATTATAAAATGAGCAAAAGTAAAAATATTCCTTCATAAGGAAAATTCCAAGGGTTAATGACTCTAAACAAGCACTTTATTTGCACTTTTATATTTTTATCAGTTATTTTATCTCTCTATATTTATATAATTGACAGTGCTAATAGGGGTAACGCTACCTACCCCGAAACGCAAATATTAATGTTTTACTACCTTGAAATGCTATTTCCCTTTACTAGTATATATATTACTATATTAGTAATAAATATAAAATATATATATATTATATCATATATAAAATATTATAATAATATAATATATATATATATACTATATTAATATATATATATATATAATATATAATAAAATATTATTAATATAATATATTTTATATTATAAATCAATTTATATAGTATAAATATATATTTATATTATATATAAAAGAAAATGGTGTTTTTAAATGCTGATGCAAAACAGGATGAATTGAGGAAAGGCAAACCGCGCGCAAGCGCGGCGCTCCTGCTCTCTTTAGCTCGTATAGTACACAAATAAAGGACCGAGTGAGACTTACTTTCCACATTTGTGATTAAGACATATCCTAAAATAAAATAGGGAAAACCATCCATCACCTCCCTCCCATTTTTCTTTTGGATTTTAAAACCCACAGATTATAATCTTGAATATTCCAAGTTTAATACGAATGACTTTAAACCAGTATAAACAAGTTAAAACAAGTTAAAACTTCATTATTATATCCGTGCTATATAATAAATTTATAATTAATTATATATATAACTATACTATATATATATTAAATTATATTATATATTATATAATATATATATTATTATTTAATTATATACTATATTAAAATTATATTTATTCAAAATTATAACATAAATGTAAAATAAAAACTTAAAATCATGTGGGTAATTATGATCATAATACGTCAGAATATAAAGACAACCTACAACGTCCATTTTATACTTACATTAATTAAAACATCTTTAGATTGAGTACTACTACCATGGGTGATACTTTAACAACATACGCCGCAAATTCCGAATATCTACCCAACACAAAATTAAAAAAACAAAAAAGTACTATCTTCAGTTGTTTCATGCGTCATTTTTACCTGTACACATGATTTACCTCTCAGAGGCAAAAATCTGGATAAAAGCGTACTTATATCATTCTAGACGTTATTTAAATAACGTTGCACCAGAACATCTTCATTTGTCATATGTACAATATTTATGCCAATATTATTAAACGCTATCAACAAAACAAAAAAAAAAAAAAAAAATCCATGCAAAAAAAAATAAGAAAAAAAGAGAAAAATTCATTTAGAAACTTTTACATTGAAACAAACGATTGAAAATATATATATATGGTATATATAATATATATAAATATAATATTATTATAAAATATATATACGCCAAATATACAATAAATAAGGTATATGTTCTAAATACTAATATATCTTTCGAAAGATGAAAAGATAATTATATATAATATATATATATATATATATAATTATATATATATATATATATAATATATATAATAATATAAATATATATAATATAATATACCTTAATATAATTAATATTATACTATTTATATATATATATAATATATATATATATATATATAATATATAATAATATTATATATATTATATAAATAATATATATAAACATGGTTATATATAATATATAATATATCTTATATAATATATTATATATATCTTATATATATATATATTATATATATATATATATATACTATTATATATATATATATATATAAATAATATTATACTTGAAATTTTTATAACAATAGTAACTTATAATAATATTTATAATATAAATAATTACTATATATAATATATATATTAATTATATATTATAATTATATAATATTTATATATATATATTATATAATAATATATATATAATATACTATCATTCTTTTCTTTTCCTCTCCCAGGAAGTATCTTCATCCTGTCAGCCGCGCAAGCGCTTTCTCCAGACATCCTCTGCTGCACTATTGCTCTTCTCTTTAGCACTCCCATTTTGGTCTACTCTTTCCAGGAGTCCTGCACCGACTCCGCCCATCTCTCCTTCGGTCTTCCCCTTCTCTCTGCCTCATTTCGGTTCCATTCCCATCTTCTTTTCGGCATTTCCGCTCAATCCTCCTCTCCAGATGTCCCCACCTTCAATCTCCACACATCCATCTTCATATCCATCTCTCCTTCACACCTATACTCTCTCTCTAAATTACTCTTCCTTATTCTGTCTTCCTCCTCTTTCCAATCCTAGTTCTTTATACCCTCTCTCCGCCTGATGATCTACTCCCTCTCCTCTGTTTGTTGTCCATGTTCCGCTCGTAACGCACGTCGGATCCAGTATACCCTGTTAAAAATATTTTTAAAACCTCTGGACATTTGTTCTGACTGTCATCATGGGTAATATCCGACGCTCAATAACTAATCCATACTTTCCATTCTTCGCGTAATTTTTTAAAACTTCCTCCTTCTCTAAAACGTTGATTCCGAGATAATTGCAGTATTTACCGCCTTCCCCTCCCTCTGCCCCTCACACCCATGCCTCTGTTCTGTATCTTTCTCCCTAAGTTATTGTTAATTCTCTGTCTTGTGTTTCAAAGTAAAGTCGCCAACAACTCCACCACCTCTCGATCGTCTCCTCTCTCTCTCTTCGTCCAACATTCAGAATCGTCCCGCATATAGCCATTATTCCCATTCCAAATTCTCCCAGTCTCCCTCACTTTCCTTATACCACCTCTAAATATAATATAAACCAGCAGTGGAGATAAACACTCCCTGCAACCCCTGTTTCAAAACTCCCTCTAGTCAGCACTCTAGTCTAACAACAACGCATTTCTCATTACATATGTTCTATTGCCTTCTTAATCACCCCTCCTCATAACTTCTCTCTCAAGTCCTCACAGAGCTTTTTCCTTGGCACCGCCTTTGCCGTCTACCCTCCCAATCTAACAAGCATCTCGACCTCTTTGTCACTAATCCTTCAACCACAACCGGAGAAGAAGCGAGTAATACTTCTATCACATAAGATGGTTTCGAGAAAGCTGAATATGGCACAAATCCTTGTATCGTTCTATGACTGCAAAGCATGTTGGCAAAGGAAAAGTTCTGAGAGCTATGAGAGGTGGAGTGAGGGTAGATTAAAGAGGCATAGAAAGTATGTATAAAATGCAGTTGTACATGTAGAACGAGACTGCGCGAATCAGAAGGATGGATTTGAGTGAAAAACAGGAGTGAAGCAGGGAGTGTTTTATTCTGCTGTCTTATATATAATTTAGGAGTGGATAAAGAGTGGGAGAAGACTGGAGAATTTGCCGGGAATAACTGTGCATTATCGGCCGATTCTGTATGTGCAGGAGAGTCGAACTACATCAATGAGGTGTGAGTTTTTCCCAGGAGCTGGAGAAAAACACACCGCGCCGCACAATCCCGACGCAAATGACCTACAGAAACAAAGATATACATAGCAGAAAAATGAGGAGGGATAGATGGTGGTGAGAGATGAGGTAAGGCGGTAAATAATTACTCGAGGAATGTTTTAGCAGCAATGGAGGAGTGAGAGAGATACGCGACGAAGGAAGTATGATTTGAAAACGGTCCCATGTAAGTAACATTCGGAATCATAAGGTAAAAAGTGTTTTAACAGTTACTACTGATCCGAACGCTGCTGTACGAGCGGGAACATGACCAACAACGATAAGAGAGGATAGAGGAACAACGAACATAACTATATTGAAATAAAGGAATGGAATAATAAGAATGGTGTGAAGAAGATTACGAAGATGGATTGGAATTGGAAGGGGAACATCTGATAGAGCAGAAGCGAAATAAGAATGATGGTGCTGCATCGTAGGAAGGCAGAAGACCAAAGACGGAAAGAGATGGCGGATTCGGTGAGAAACTCTGAAATCTCAAAAAGTAAAGAGAAGGAATGCAAAGTCTAAAGAAGACGCTTGCGCAAACGAACAGGAGAAAAAATCTTACTGGTAGAGAAAGAAAAAAAAGCAAGATCAATATTAACTGTTACATATTATAAATACGAACAATAGATCAGAATAATTGAAGAGGTATAAGTTATAACAAATCGAAGTCATTAAAAAATATAGTAGAAATAACATTATGCAAGATGACTAAACCTTAATAATTCATATATACTATGATTCTAATAGATACCGTTGATACTGATATACTAGTATCATGCATTTTTAATAGATAGAAGGAAGTACTTATAAGCGTTATGATAATTAATAATTATATAATAAATATAATAGATAGCAGAGGTATAGTAGTATAATGAGATAGATAGTAGAATAAAATTAAGAGTGTATAAGTAAAGCTATTATTTGCTTCATTATAATAACTT
Source organism: Trachelipus rathkii (assembly GCA_015478945.1). Lineage (NCBI taxonomy): Eukaryota > Metazoa > Arthropoda > Malacostraca > Isopoda > Trachelipodidae > Trachelipus > Trachelipus rathkii. The sequence goes on from JABUQX010028066.1 coordinate 4,610, forward strand.
AGTAGTAAGGCAGCAGGTATTATTAGTAATAAACGATATTAGTTGATAGTGGGATTATTTTAATTAGAGGAGGCTGATGCTAGATAGTAGGAATAGTAAGTCAAATCAGATAGATTGTAAAGATCATATACTTATATATATTACTACTAGAATAAATAATCTAAACCAGTATATATTATATAAATAAATAAGCTATAATTATATAATAACGATAGCATCAATCATAACAGTAGTGACAATATATAAAGGCAGCTAAGGGTATAACAAGAATAATATCATTAATAATTATTAAGTTATGGTAGGGATATAAGCTAGAAGTCATGTGGTAGTGAAGGTATCATAATTAATTCAGTATAACGTATATGATATTTCATAGATAATAAAGGTAAAGAAGATAGTATCATATATATATATATATATAATAATATATATATATATATATCGTATAATTTTTCAATTGGTAGTTTTTTTCAATCCCTTTTCTCTGTTTTGTGGAGCCTTTTCTTATTTTTTCTTTTTTCATTGATTTTTTTTTTTTTTTTTTTTTTGTATGCGTTTGGGAAACAAATTACTAGTAAGAAGCAGTAAAATATTTGTAATAGGAAGTGTATTAAGGGTATAAATGTGTAAGGTTGGGCAAGCTTATAAATTAAATAAGAAACGCTAGAATGAAGATAAGTAAAGGAGTCTGGTCAAGTTAAATCATGCAGAAATCAAGAATTTTTAGCCTGCTTTAACTAATATAATAATATGTACTTTTTTTTTTTAATTTTGTAGTTGGTGATTATTGAGGAATTCGTGCTAAATGTTTGTGCATATTACCCACATTTTCATTCGAAGATCCAAAATGTTATTAATTTATAGTAATGGGAGTTGTCGGTTTTTTAATATAGTCGGTATAGTGACATATAAGATATTACCAAATGAATTTAACGTTTTAATGTATACATTCAAGTTTATTAATTTCTGATAAATTAAATTAAATTTCAATATAAATATTAAATCGCTGATAATATATGTATATAATAATAAATAATAAAAATTAAGTAAGTATAATATATTCGTAATAATATATGATAAAATATAATAATAACAGAACAGGTATGATATTATTTCTGTCATAGGTGGTATTATATATTAATAATAAGTAATAATATGATTATACATTAAGTACCTCCCATGTTTACGATTATATACTTAACTATGACGACAAAAAATCCTCTAAGTATTAACCTTGATGGTCAATTATAGATTATAGAGTAGAAGGCAGATGTAAAAAACAAAAGAAGGGAATGCGGGAGGGGGATGGAGGGAATGTACCATCGATAAATTATGACATCGAGGTGATAGTTCGGTTAAATCAGTGTAAAAGCAAAGTGTAATCACTTGCAAGTCCTTTTTATAGTGTGTACTAATGTCGTATGTGGGATACGAAAGAGATGAGAGACGCCGCTCTGCTGAGCGTCGCTATCTATATTAGCATACCGAAGGCTGCTATTGCTTCAAGCATTTAATAGACTCATTTCTTTATATATAATATAATAATAATATAATATAATAATAATTATAATATATAATATAATTTATAATTATATATATATATATATATTAAATATTATATCAATATATAATAATATAATAAAGAAGATTAATAAAAGAAATATAAATAATACTATATATGATATGATAATAATATATAGTTCGTAACTCTGTAGCCTGTATCTCTGCGTTAATAATGTGGTGTTGAATTCTATTCAACGTATTGTGAACGTAGATGTTCACAACGCACAGAATGCGTGACACGTTGTCATTTACTATCCGTTTTTTTACACAGTATTTTGTTGGCAAATCAAGTAATTGAATGCCGCCCGAACTTAGTTTGTTCCGTTGCTGTGTTTTTTTCAGTGATTATGGGTCTTCTACACGCAATCGCCTCGAATGAAAATGTCCACTTGTTACTCATAATATCGAGCATTCTCATTTGCTCATCCGTATACAGGTATCCATTTCTGAACTCAAACAGAAGGTGGTATTTGGGCTGATGAGAAACCTGAGGAACGATCTTAAAGACGCTATTCCGCTACACGCCCCAAGAATGCCAGTTTGGTGTGGTCTATTCTAATTTTGTGCGCGTTCGAATCCACACATCCGGTCATTATTTTCTTCAAAAATGAGGCCGATATACAAATGTATTCCGTGAATTTTGAGCCCACATACAAAAACTTAAGCCCGTGGTCTCCGTTGACCGTTCTTTTGGTTTCAACAAAGTTACGCTCTATTCGGCAGATGGGCCATACATGATATTTAAAGACTGAATGTTATTGAGAATCATTTTTGAATCTGAAGATGATTTCACGTAAAGTAAAGCTTATGAGAGTTCATTGAGTAGAGGCAGGCTTGCGATTTCTCTACCATTACAGCGGATTCATTTTAATTTCTTGGGGTTACGTGAAGTCACTGGTCTTCAGGGATAACAGCCAGCCTCCATCGAACGCTTTAAGAAGCCAACGCTAGTAGTAATATTTCAAGTGACTATTGCGACGACGGTCCATAATTTGGAAACCACCTTTCTGCAACCTTGACTTTCTTATTTTGAGCCCAAATTTTTTCACCTGCCACTTTGACCCTTTTTTGGGCTCTTCTTGACTTTTTTGGGCTTCGACCTTCTTTTGGCGCCAACCCACAATTTTTTTGGCGAACCCTAATTTTTTTTGGCAAACCCTATATTTATTTGGTTCAACTTTTACCTAACTTTTTTGGCACCCTAATTTCTTAACTGGGCAACTCCCTGATTTTCTGGCAATCCTATATAATTTGGCGCAGCCTTTCGAGAGATATTAGGGCGCGCCAAACGGTTTTGCTGAATTAGCAACCCTTGTTACGTACCCTTCCAACCCTTAATTTTTTCTGAGGCCATTGTGGTCAATTTTTTTGTTCCTTTCACGGTATTATTTTTTCTGGCTTCTCTCTTATGAGGATTAGGCCCTTTTTGACTGTCTTAAAACATTGTTGTTTTCGATCCGCCAGCACCCTCCATGTGCAAGCCGCACAGCCGCCACGTTTCTGCAAGCCCCTGCGTTCCCTGACCCGGCGCGTTTTCCCATCCCACCTGAACCGTAGGTTTCACATCCGCAGCCTTTTGATCCCATCCTCTTTGTATCCCGTCCCATCCTAGACAAACCCGTTCCCTGCACCTCGAACATCTGCAGCAACCACACACTCTGCGCTCACAACGAGTGGTACATGACTCACGAAATTTTCCACACCCGTTCCTTCTTTATCTGGTTCTTAACCTTCCTATCTACACCTATCAAGCTTTATCGTCTTAAACTCCGCACTTTCCACGAGTATGCTAATCCGTGCCTATACTCAAAATAGACACCATCCGCCACACTCACACACACACCCACACTAAATTTATTTTCAACTATAATATTATAAATACCCAACATTCGTTCCAGCGCTAACCGAATTGAGAGAATATATAATTTAACTTTCCAGTAATAGATAAGAAATGAGATTACGATCAGTTTAATACATTTACTATCATATATTAATAATACATAATGATCAAATAATATATAATAATGAATAATATATAAATAATTATAATAATCTTAAAAAATAATAATATATATAATATTAATAATAAAAAATAATTAATAAATAATAATAAAATAAATAATAATAATACATAATTAAATATAAATAATAATAATAATAATATATATAATATATATATTAATACTATACTATATAATATATTATATAATATATAACTATATATAATCCATATATATATATTATAGAATAAAAAAAATAATAATATATACGAGAGAGAGAGAGAGAGATGAGAGAGATGAGAGAGAGATAGAGAGAAAATGAGAGAGACAGTTTCGCTTTGCGGCTACATTTCGAAGTATTTACACTTTTAGACCTATTTGAGACAATAAAAATTTCTGTGAAAATCATTTTTTAATTTGAAGTTTTACATAATATAACTATATATTTTTTGACATTATTTTATTATTTACGTATTTTAATTATTTTTTATATTTCTGTTATACACGTCTCTCGTCTTGAGAGAGCGCAAAGAAAGAAACGTTAATACATGAAATTCGAAATCCGGATAAAAAACACACGTGGAAGGCCGATGACTATTAAATTTGTTAATCTCCTTAAATAATCCGAAAATTTTATTCATTTAATTTTTTTTTTGAGAATTAATTTTAATTATTACTTATTGTAATTATCATTACTTTGTTAGCTATTTTAATTCATTTTATTTTATTTTTTTGGAGGTATTAGGGCTCGTATCGAGAGTACTAATCACCGTGGCTTTTTTAACTGTCGCCAAGTCTACACTATAAACGTCCAAACAATGCTCGATAGCGCGATTCACATATTACGCGACGAGAGACCGAGAGATGAGAGGAGAGAGTAGTAGAGAAGCGAGAGAGAGAGAGGAGAGAGAGAGAGCATGAGAGAGAAGAGAGAGAGAGAGAGAGCGAGAGAGAGAGAGAGAGAGTAAGTGAGAGTGAGAAAGAAAATGAGAGAGAGAAGAGAGAGTGAGTAGGCTATTGATTGTAAGTATTAATGCATGTTTTATTACTCACGTTGGTACTCTAGAATTACCCTAACTTTATCAGCATAGTTGATTATAAAAGCGATCACTTTTTGTTATTGGAATATATAATAAATTTTATGTAACTATTATAATATACCTTATTATTATAATATTAACTCTATATGTTATATTATATCTAATTTAATTTTATTATTTATTTTAATAATTAATACATTATAACTAGTATGATGCTAATTAATATTTAATTAGAATATACTATATATATAATTATTTATTATAACTTAATATCTAATTAGTGTTAAATGTCTTATAAAATATTAATATATTAAATATTATATATTTGAGTGTATATTAAGATGAGTAGCACTGAGATTTACATTACATAGCACAGATGAGCTTATGTACACTCAGGCACAGCAGACTTGCGTATACTTACTTACTGAACCACAAAAGATTGGTCACTTTAAGCACTGCACATAATTACAGATTATGACTTATCAACAGGTAACGCACACAGGAGGATTATGGTAGCTTTGACTAGGCGTTTACGAGGCGTAGGAGTACGAGTCGGTGGTGTGTCTGCTCTTTGTAGAGAGTATTTACTAATATTTTTTTTTCCTTGTTATTTTCATTCGGGTAGCTGATAATGTTTTGAATCATAACATAACAGATTTTACTTATCACGACAGCTACATCTAGTATCAAACTATTAACAGCATACAATAAACTAATTCTAGTTTAATTACAGCTGTATGATTTTAAATCAGTAGACTCACATTATGTAGCACATCACTATTCACATCAGTAACTTACATTTAACCAGCTACCAATGGTATTAAAGTGAATATCTAGTTATATTCTAGTCACTGATCAGCCCCCATACAAGCACACTATACCACTTGATCCAACCGGCTAGCACAAACACACTATGCAGCAATTTGGTGTACTTAATTCACATGAAGGCAAGCTATAGTTCACTAATAAGGATGCTGATCGCGCGTTAAACTAAATGGAGATTATTAGAGCACAAGTTTCTAAACCTTTATTTCTAGCTTATCTAACCTCGGCATCAGATACAGCGAGGTGAGTTAGCTTAAATATTTATGAGTCTTCCACGCCTTCAGGTCAAATTGGAACACTCAGGGAGCAGCAATGCGCCCGCGCGCACAGAAGTCGTCGCAACTATATCCTTTTTGTTAATGATTCTGGCCACGCCACATCCGCTAGTGTGCGACCTCTATTGCAGGCGCCGGCTGAGAGACAGATGCTCGCCGCGAGAAATAAGGGTGAGTGATGACATCCGCTAGAGTCTGCTAAAACAATAGAAGTCAATAATATGGGAGGAGTGCTTCCATCTCACAAGATAATACCTATGAGTCGCAGTTCATCCATTTTGATGTATATCATACTATAATATTATTCACATTTAATTTTGAGTAATATAACAGTCTATGCGAGACTCGCGCTAAGCAAGCCCGATGCTCTTTTTACCCATCACTAAATAACATTGGAATCATTCCTCTTCCATTTTATTATTTAATATCATTAATTATCTTTTTTCTCCACACTTTTTATAAAACAAATATATCTTATGTAAAAGAATTTTGATAGAAGTACTGAAGAATACAAGACACACCACGCAAGGTGTAGCCATCCTGAAATTACTACTTATTAATCATATTTTTTTACTTTTAGCATACACTTAGACATTACATTATTTTTGTGAATCGAAAAAAATCTAGTCATATCTAATTATCTTTCTATACACAAGACCCCTTTAAAATAGTCTTAATATGTAAATTCTCAATCTTTTATATACAATATTATAGTAAATGTAATTGAGGGTGGCTTAGTATCCTATAATAAAGTCACCTGTTAGGGGAGTGGATAATTATTATTAGTTATTGGTCTGTATATGTTTTTTAATATATGAATCTATGTTTCATGCTATTGATAGTTATGCTTTACTTGTAGCTTGTAACTCCATGCTAAGTAATTGTACACTCTGTATCTATTATCGGCGCATGTTTGATCTGCAAATTTTACAAATACTCCCACTGTGTTTATCTCAGCTGACGACTATAACAGTAGCGCGATGATATGTGATCTCGATTATTAGATCTGCTTTAAAAAATCTCTACAAGATTATTGTTATCGTAACGCAACTATTACGAGTTGTATCACTTACGAGACTTATGTAATACTCAGATAAATCAATAGAAAGGTGTTACCTAACACGCCCCTGGCTTCAGGGCGCCATCTTGGGAGGGTGTTTTTTTTCTATCAATGTATTCACTTAATTTTACATGTATATAAAGTTATAAATCAACTGACTAATATTTACTGAGTACTGTTTAACTCCTAATGCTTTTCGACTGAGCTGTTATACTCATGTTAATACTGCACTTTATAACTTAGATATCGTTTACTGCTTTTAAACCACTCTAACATAGTTTTAAACATTTATATAGCATACCCTTAAAAAGCAGTAATTTATTTCAAGTTTTAAATCAAATAATAGATGGTTGTTACATATCTTAATATGTCAAACTAATAGTAGTAATTTCTAGTTTATGCTTATTGTTTAATTACTGTATTCTTTTATGATACTGCATTATTAACTGTTACTAATCTGTTTTTCTAGCTTTTAACAATGCAAATGTATTTTACTGTCATTAACTCAAATTATTATTTTTATACTACTTTAACTCATATATCTATTAACATTAAACCACTTGTTTTTTTTTACTCTTGTTCATATATCTCTCCTAATATATTCTTCACTGTTTATCTGTATGTCACCATAACCTAATATTATTTTTTATTCTGAGTGTATTTTGAGTATTATTGTTTATGTTATTACTATATATTATAAATATTTCTTATGATTATTCTTATTAATTAATTTTTTTTATTATATATAATGATTAATATATATACACAATTAGTTATTATATTTCATGCCTATTGTTATTTATTATTATTAGAACACACAATACATACTAACACACACACACAACACCATAACAGATTCAAATCACACATGCTACAACAACACAACACATACACCATCACACTAACAGTACTCATTTTATATATTTATATTAACTACACACATCACACACCACACACCACACTTTCACACTTACACATAGTAACGTATAGATATAAAAAACATTTTGTTTATAAATTAAGAGTCACGTACTTTATATTTAACTGTTCAGTTTAATAATCGATATCAAATATAACAAAAAAAAAAACTAATAATATTAATCATTATAAAAGTTCTAAAAACTTAATATAGTAAATAAATCAATATCATGTTCTAATTGAAAACTGATTTATTAATGATAAATTTTGCACTTTTGTTATTAAAATTTTAGATATATATCTTTTTATTTAATATAAATAACTTTATTATATTAAGAATAATTTTTATGAAATTATTATTAAAAAAGCTATTTAATATTTTATTTACCTTAAAGCATAAATCAGTAAATATCATAAGGTCAAAATCGCCCTCTAGCACTCTCCTCTATACGTGATACAAATTCTTCATTCATGTTCTGCACGATAGAGATACCAATCAAATAATTTATAAAGTACAATAAACAACAAATAATATAAATAAGTAGTAAAAAATTAAGCGTTTCGGATAAATGAAGATAAATTAAGAATATTTAATCCCAGTATAAGTTCATAAGTGATATTTTGATCTAATTGACTTACTGGTTATTTACATCATCTTTAGCCATGTATAAGTATAAATATAATAATAAAGAATAAGAACAAAATAAATATGTATTTCTAATCTAATGATTAAACCATAGGTTCTTATTATACTTGTTATTTATACTCATGATTATTAATTATACTTCTAAGAATTCTTAATTTAAATATTACACTAAATAGAGATATAATATTAATGAATTATTGATCTATACCACTCCAGGAGAACTAATTATTATCTATTTATCAAAATAATCTTTCTATGATTCTATCACATCTGATGTTATCTGTTATTATATTCATCTTATAGCTAGTAGCGAGAGTTTTTATGGGATGCGTAGAATGAATTTGTACCAATGCCGTTATTCGATATATGACAATAGGTCAGTCACCATCGAGAGCTATATAAAGTGAACTATCTAAATATGGTTTCTCCAGACATTGCCTACAAATATTTGATTTCAAGATATGCTGAAAATTGAACGTAGGATTGAAACCGCGTAAGATGAATTCAAAGAATCGGAAGTTTAATTATAATTTATCCTATAAATTCATAAGTTTAATGATCTAATAATCCACTATACATTTTTTTCTTATTTTATTTGACCTATTATTTTGAAAAATATTGGACCTAACAATCTTCTTTTCACCTGAAACCCTTACCTTTGAGCAATATAGAAGTGATGGCAAGTTCCGAGATAATATTTCCAGTTTTTTTTATTTCAAATATTTCAATGTATGTAGAGGAGTTCAAGTCCAGTAAGTTTCATTGGCAACCTCTGGCTCATCATAGTATAATTTTAATTATTTCTCATAGTAGGCTTTTTTCCCAGTGCTAATCTTTAAAGCTTTCTTTCTCCACACGTGAGATACAGTAGCAAATGGTAAAAATTGCCTTGTATTTTGCAAATAGAATGTAATGGGTAATTGTAGATAATTGTGGACTGGACAAGTAAAACTAGTCTTCCTGGTGAATCCTTGAGCGTTCGATTGCTATTTTCGAGGAAACGAGATCTGTGCTGCTGTGATGCCATTATCAACATTCCATATGATATTTCGCCATTTGTCCTGTACTTTTTAAACTCAAATCTTTTACTAATTGTGCCTTTCGAGATCAATCTTTTGTGAATGTTCACAGTTGGGTTGTGTCATATTTTATCTTCTCAATATGGTACATTACACCATGCTCGCTATGACAAATTGCAAGGAAGATATAATTTCTTTATGATTGATAAAAAATTCTCTTCCTAAATGCTGGATATTAATATCATACCAAAAAATCTTGATAAGCAATGAACTTGCGATACTTCAGGCGGTGGGTTGGAGAGAAGGAATGTTGGGTATCATCATGCATTTTCTATGATGTCCCAAGTTTAGTTTTTGAATACTAACAGGACTGTACGAGAATTATGGTCTTCCTTTATTAGTCGAGACTGCGAGAATTATAATAAAAGTATTAAAAATTTAACCCTCTGCAAACTTTATACTTATTAACGAATATGAATGCTTTATAAGAATTTTTTACAGTGATCTAATAAATTTCGGGGGGGAGCCATGGCCCCTCCTGGCGCCCCCCCTGCCCAGAATACGACCACTGTATATATATAATGTTAATATATATAATAGAATATTATAACATAGTATTTATATATATTATATATATAATTACTATATATATTATAATATATATATATATTCTAATTATTATACATATATACTCTAACCAGTGGCAGCTCAGTCAATTACGGGCCTATTTGGCTACTGGCACGAGCCTCCCCTCCATCAATTATACAAATGCCAACTTGGTCTCGATAGGATGTTGTATGATTAACTAAATATGAAAATTTTTTGTCAAAGTAACAATGTGATCTGAATTTTTTCTTTCTTTACTATCTTAGTAACTATTAATTAAACAATATAGTAAATCAATTAAGAAATAACAAGGAATCCTTTTTTACAACTGCAAATTGTGCGTACGATATTTATTCAATATATTAATTAAAGAAAATTGGGACCTCCTTTCGAAACCCTATACATAAAGGAATCTCTATAACTCTAAAAATAAGACAAATATATGCATACGAAAATAATAAGAATTCAAATAATTCCTATAGTACTTTTTATAATGTTGCCAGTTTGGCTTCTATTATTTACATAGCATACTTGGAGAGCTCTTTAATTCTCAATAAGAGATATTTAAGCGAGTTCAATCATTTACAGAGTCTATTTGTCCATTATAATCGTCTTCTTTTACTTGTATATAGTAGACGTCCAGAGACACTAAAAGATCATTTTCTGTCATTATAGGATGTGTTTGACTGGAGCTTGGTGTTTATTTTTTTTTTGAGCGAGAAATATATACATCAGGTGAAAAAGTGTTACTTCTCAAAAATAATGACCCGTTTAGTATGAATATAATTATATAGTATATATAGGAGAATAGTACGAAGTAATACCATATATCATTCCTTATACGATATATATAAATATATAACCTTTCTATTATTTAAATAGTATGTGGTGAGTAGTATCATCTGCAGTAGTTTGTTCTTAATAAATAATATATTTACTACCATATATATAACTTATATAAGTATTATATAGTATATAATATTATTTTTCTACTTGAGTGAGAAAGAGAGAATGAGATAGGACAATATAGAAAAGAAATATGAAGATTAAAAGAGAGAGAGAGAGAGAGGAGGAGAGAGAGAGGCAACATGCAAGAAGACTAGGGAATCGCTCTAACATATGGTTTCGTATTTGTTTCAAATTTTTGAACACCTCTACAATATCAATTTTATATCTAGTTTTTTTGTGCTTTTTCTTACACCTTGGATATGTGTCGAAAATGACATGCAATGGATATAAAAAAAAAATAAAAGTCCTATAAATTTGTCATCCTGACAAACGAACATTTACACATAGAATATATTATTATACCGAAGAATCTATTCTAAAAAGGAAATCCTACCTAGATATTAGAATTTAAGAACTAAGATAATTGTTCTATATAATATTTCCATCTAAGAGAGTTAACAAGTCTTTTTAATTGCAGAATGTGATCGAATGCATGCAATCGGATACTTAAAAAAAAAAGTTGTAATTTATGCATCAACACACACATAAATACATAAACACAAAATTAATTTTACTAGATTGTTAGGAATTTTTCTATATGTTTAATTTTATTATTTTATTTTTATATGTTACATATACGTTTATTCATACTTGTTGTTATCATTTTTATACTATAGATCATAATTTTTAACACTATTCGATAATATATATATATAATATAATAAATGAAGAGATATAATCCTATCACGGCCCCTCCAAGTCCGATTTACACCGACCCGCCACTGAGTTATATAGTATATACTCGTATAATATATCAATGCGTTAGTAAATTTTTACTACTCGTGCTCTCCTCTCTCTCTCTCGTACTCTCTCCTCTCTCCTCTATAATATATAATATATATATATTAGTATATATATATTATAGTATATATATGATATATATATATATTTTAATATATATATATATTATATATATATAATATTAATATTATATTATACTTATAATACAATATATAATATATATATAATTATATATATATATATATATATATAATATAGTATATTATATTTATATAATAAATATATATTATACTAATAATAATATAATATATATATAGTTAATAATATATATATTATATATATAAATATATATATATTAAATACCTTTTGAGTTATTCCTTCTCAAACTTTCTTTATCTAAACGTTTTCTAAGTTGAGTCATGGTTAACGATAATATTTAGTGTCTTATTTACAAGGAGTCAGCTCTTTTCCTCACATTATTCTTAAGTATTTTCAGTAATTCTTTATTATCTAATGGGTTTATTAAATATCTTTTTAAAAATTGATTTAAATTTACTTCGTATAATATTTAACATATTAATTAATACAATATAGTATATATAAACAATTTGTACTCTAAATTCACAGACACCATCCCCGCCATCGATTTGGGCATGAACTTCGCCATTTATAGCGTTATTTAATTAAAGCGGTTATTCTTACCTTTTCGTTTTAATTTTGCATAATCTTCTTATATTTATTAGTAAGAATTGCATTTATTTGTCTGTCGACTCCACAAAAAAAAAAAAAACAGAATTTTTATCGCAACATTAAGAAATTTGCAAAAGATAGATCGTTTCTATCATGATAACTCGTGCTGAGAAAGAGTAGCACGAGTGCGGGATTCGGCTTCTGATTATATAATATATATATATATATATATATAAATTATAATATATATATATATATATATATAGTAGAGTATATACTATAATATTATATATATATTTAATATAATATATATTATATATTGGCTATCAGTAGATATTTCACCGAAAAGGTTATTTATATAAAATTTTGATTTTCCCACTTAGAAGTTTTTTTTTTAACCAATAAGAAATAAAGATAAAGTTGCCAGTCGCTTCAAAAGTATACCAGTGCTTCAAAGAATGATTAAAAATTTAAATCTATTTAAACTAACGTGTCCTAAGTCCATTTTTTCCGTACCAAAATAATGGCTGATGCCCGCTCGATAATTTTTGAAAAACTTTTATATTTTGCATGGCGTTAATGTATCCCTGGCAAGTTCAAAACCACCATTCGTTTTTGTAGTAATTTTAGTTTAACAGGGTGAGCCAAAAGCATGACCAGGTGGAGCAAATTTATCACTTAATATAGGTAACATTTTAAGTCATATCTCCATATTGGTAATTCTTATACCAAATTTCATAGGGATTGATTTGTTAGGGATACTTTAAGGTACATTGGGCTTTTAAGTTTTTTTTTGGAAAATAATATTTCAACCATGAAAAATGAATCCGAAAAATGTTTTAAAAAACGAAGATGTTTCTCAGTATTCATGGGTGTATTATAAAAGAAGGAATCTTTTAAACATAGAAAATTCGTCAGATGCTACTCCCGAAAGTAATGGTTTAAACTTTAAATCCATATTTCGCATTAAAGGTAAATATTTAAAAAAAATTTACAGGGTGCCAAAATCAATTTTTTTCGGAAAATCGGTAACTTTTGAACCTTTAATATCTCTGATGGGGTAAAGTGCTAAAAATTGAAATTTTTCACACTTATAATTACACCTATAGATGTTCCTACTTCCCACCTGCAATATGCACTTTGGTATTGCATTCTTGTTTTTATAGAAAATACCAGCCATCAAAAATGTCCCAAAAAAATTTTTTTTAAGTAGTGTTATGATAGCCATACGTAGGCCTACTCGTGATATAAAGTACCTAATTTAATATGTAAATATGTATTATTATTATTAGAAATTATTAAATTTTTTTTGTCATAATTCTTGTTTTTTTTTTTTCTATTTTATTAGCAAGAAACAATGAAAATAAAATTCCTATTTTGGAAAAAATCACGTTTGGGAAAATTCAGAAAAATATAACTTAGACTGTGTTTTTTTCTATCCAAATTAATACTAAAACATTATTTACACTACTTAACATTTAAATATAATTAAAATTAGTTTGAACAAACCACAGACGTAAGTAATATTTAATGTAAACCGAACAATTAATTCAGTTATGCAAGCTAAGATTTTGAAGTGTGTTTGTGTCGCTCTTACCATGTGATTGTAAATAAAAAAAATATATACGCACCTTTATCTTAAAAAAAATGTTGTGTGTGCTAAGTTTTTTTTATGTTATAATATATATAATATATATATATATATGATAATAATATATATATATATATATATAGTATATATTATATATTATTAATACATATATACGGTATATATATATAATACGGTAATTATATATAGTTATATACGGTATATAGAATATATATATATATATATATAATATATAAAATATAATATATATATATTAATAATATAATTATATATATATATATATATATAATATATAATATTAATATAATATATATATAATATATATACGGTACTATATATATATATATATATAATATATATATAATAATATATATATATATAATATATTATATATATATATATATATATATAATATATATATATATATTATATTATATATATATATATATATATTATATAATATTATATATAAATACGGTATATATAATATATATAATATAATATATAATATATATATATATATATATATTAGATATTTAATATATTATATATATATATATATATAAATAGGTACAAAATGAAATGGGGGAAAATGGGTCAAAAATCCGCCGTTTTTTTTTTTAAATGAATCATGAAAAATAAATTTTTTGTTCATTTTACTTAATAGTTTTTCCTCACATTTGGAGTTTCCTTACATATTAACGAAATAATGAAAACTAAATAAAAATATCGAAATGAAATATTTTTAAAATTTTTTTAAAATCCATTTCAAAATTGAATTGGAAAACCGGTCAGTGGCGTCGGGGAGAAACGGTCTTTAAATATTATACTTTGTTTTTCCAAATAATTTTTAATTATAATTTAAATGTTAAGTAGATTTTAAATATTGGTATAGTATTAATTTGGATAGAAAAACCCGTCTATAAGATATTTTATTGACATTTTCCCAAACGTGAATTTTTCCAAAATTATGTATTTTATTTTCAAGTTTTTTGCTAAAATAAAAATGAAAAAAAGAATTATGACAAAAAATTTTAATACTATTCTAATATAATAAATAATTACACACTTTAACAATTAGGTACTTATATTACGCAGTAGGCACGTCATTGCTATCATAAACACAATTAAAAAAAAAATTTTTTTTTGGCATTTTTGAAATGGCTGTATTTCTTAACCACAGCAAATACCAAAGTCAATATTGCAGGGAAAGGAACATCTATGGTAGTATTATAATGTGTGAAAATTTCAGTTTTAGCACTTACCCCATCAGAAATATTAAGGTTCAAAGTTACCGATTTCCCGAAAAAAAGACTTTGGAAACACCCTGTAAACTTTTTTAAAAATATTTCCAACTTCAAATAAGATTTAAGTAAAACCATACTTAAGTATGTAATCACCACGTAAAGTTTCATACACATTTATTTCCTCTTTTAAGAATCACGCCACGAAAATGGAATTTCTTCGATTTTAACAACAATTTTTCGGAATTCATTTTCATGTAAAAATATTATGTTCCCAAAAAAAAACATTAAAGGCCAATGTACCTTAAAAGTATCCAACAAAAAAGTTTATCTTAACTTCTAAGAATTACAAATATGGAGATATGACTTAAATGTTACCTCTATTAAGTGATAAATTTGCTCCACCTGGTCAAACATTTTGGCCCACCATGTTACAACCAGAGTAAATCTACAAAACGAATGGTGGTTTGAACTTGCCAGGGATTACATTAACGTGTCAAAATATAAAGTTTTCAAAAATTATCGAGGCCAACTTCCATTAAAAATCTATGTAAACTAACGTAATTAACATAACCTTACTAACGTATCATACCTCCCTTAATGTAATTTATTTTTTTGTAATTTTACATTTATTCTCTTTGCATTGTTTAAAAAAAAAAAAACCATACTGGCACCGATGAGTGTCTAAAGATTTTGTTTGAATAATTTAGTAGAAAAAAATCAAAATAAATCAGTAATTATCTCTTTTTTTTTATCCACAAACAATTTAAAGGAGGAAGATCCTACCGAATGTTCCATATATATATATATATAATATATAGTATATATATTATATATATATAAGATATATTATATATAAATATATATATATATATATATAATATATATATAATATAATAAATATATAATATACAAAAATGATAAATATGCCGAAAAAAGATTTAAAAACTCACGGGCATTGTACTTTTAAAGGATTAATCAATTAAAGCTATTAATTTTTTTTTAATAACATAAAGGAAACAATCAATTAAAAACGAGTTATTTTTTTTTAAAATATAAATGGCTTAATTTACAGCAGATAACTGGAGGACAGAAGGAATAGAAAATATACCTTTTTAAACATAAGAGAAAATTTGAAACATAAACGCCTACTCAGCGTAAAATTTTAGTAATTAAAGTAACATCAACAGCAATATTTTCCGAAATGAGAATTGTTTTTATTTATTTTTTTATCTTTAAATTATAAACTAAAATATCAGTATAATATATCCAGTGGCGAGTTGTCAAAATTTTAACAAGCGTTTCTCTGTTTTGTCATAAGAGTTAGTTGCCTGTTCGTTTTGCTGTTTAATCAAACAACAAAAAAAATAATTACCGGCTCTTTTTTCTAAAAGAATTTTAACTACCGGTTCTTTTTTTCTATGAGACTTTAAACTACCGGTTTGCCGAACCGGTTGAGAATCGGTTCTTGCTCATCAATGAATAATATATCCCATTAATAATATTTATGTTATTTGTGTATCTATAATAAAAGATTTAGTCAGCTTCCTTTTTCATACCTAATCACTGAGATTATGTACTACTATGTGTTTATTATTATTATTATTATTATCATTATTATTATTATTATTATTATTATTATTATTATTAATATTAATCTTCTCACGTGACATTTTGCTATATAAACATTTAAATTCCACCAACATGGTAAATTCCTATTACGGTAGATGTTTGGGAGCTTTCTAGTCATTGCTGAAGAATGTGAGGGTGCCTTTACTGGATAATGTATTTAATAATTATGGAGCCATTTCAAATGTATGAATGATGATTCTTGATATTTGCACCTTTTAAAATCTGTTTTCTCTATTACATAAGTCTTTCATAATTACGATATTTAGTATTTTAAAAATCTATGTTATTATCTTCCTCTTAAAATAAGTTTAATCTTTTTAAAAAATAAAATTACCGATTGGACAAGGTTGATGATTTCTGGTAATATTTTCTTGCTCTTTTTAATTTAGTTTACTAGGAAACACTAAATTATATTTTTCCAACCTTTTTTATATTATTTATTGTAACCGCTATAGTTCTTTTTTTTAATAAACTGCAAGCCTGAAGCTTATTAATTATATAATTAATACAGTAAATAGATTAAGTACCAAGTTAGATGAAAAATTTAATATAATATTCCAAAACAGTCCTTGGTTCATAGTAACTACAAACTCTATTCTCAACTTATCCAATCTACAACTAACAGAAATAGAAACCCTGATTTTAAATTATGGAATGTCCTTTGCACTTGACAATACTGATCCCCTCCCGGGAAGTTAATCGATTTTGAAGATTGGCATAATAGAACCGAACAGAATGAAATTAATCTAAACATCCTACTTGGCATCTTGATGGAAAAAATTTGAAATAGAACCAATAAATTACCTATATGCTTCAATAAAACGATTAAGATATACTCACTAAAGTAAAAATTAAGAATATCTATTACATATCCAGATCACGATATATAATATTATAATATAGATGGAATATAAAATATTGTCTATATTGAATTTACAGATATAACTATATATATATGATAATATAGATATAAAATGCAAATGATTTTTATAATATTGATATAGTGAGTAATACTTATACTAATTAAACTAAAGACCAACCATTAATAAACTTCACGACTTTATATTAACAAATAAAAATTATAAATAATATTTTATTTACTCGATAATAATAATTAATAAAACTTAAATTAATTTTATATAACCTATACGATATTATGCTCAAATATTATTCTATTCTATCTATAAGGCAATTACCTTAAAACTTCATAAATAAAAATATTTACCCCTTCGTTACCCATTATATCTAAAACTAAAATAATTGTTAACTACTAATATAAAACTTTCAATAATAGGAATTTTGACCTCACACACAATTTAAATATACTTTACTTATTTAATGCTAATTTATAATATGATTGTTCTAATCGTGTTCGTCACGTGTGTAAATAATAATATGCAGTATATATCTTCCTCTGAGCGTGTATAAAAAGATTTCTAGAATAAACCTAATTAACATATTACATAAGTGTTCATATACAAATAATAGTCAGTCTTTTCTCGAGCGGTAAGTATCGTTACTATATGCGTCTATTATATTAATGTTCCTTTCCTTATTTTTATTTTCCGTCAACCGAACCATGAGATCTGTGTTTTTATGTGAAATTATTCTATTATCCTTTTTTTAAATTTCAATGTTTTTGATTTTATCTACAATACTTGTGATAAACTTAAGTCATTCTTTATTATCAGTGTACTACCTGTTTTTCTCACTTTTTCCTTAACAATCTGTTTTATACGCAAAAAATCGGGTTTGGAAGAGTATCGGGCTCTTTCCCCAGGTGTCTTTCCTTAGAGAAAATTCGCTATCAGAGAGTCTGGTTTGTGATCTTCTTGCACCGGGAAGTCTACGGAGAGAGTTTGTGAGATCATAACGTAGGTACTTTGTCATTTTGATATGAGTGGGCAGTACAGTAGTCGGAGATCGGAGGTGCACGAGTTAATTATTAATAGAAATATGTGATGAGTGGAGATTTGAGATCAGGTATTAATATAATTTATACAAGAGAGTGGAATGTAGGTAGTCGTGAGATTCAGGTAAGATCGAGTAATTATATTTCAAGAGTGAATTACAGGTAGATAATCTTTCAAGATAAGTTAAAAGAATAATGTAATATAGGAATCAAATATAAGTAAATAATTTATAGTAGCATGATACAAAGTATATTATGAATGAATATTTGACTACACTGATGAAATAGTACTATTCAAAATCGTTCAAACAATTCACATTCACATTAGCAGAAACTCTATAATAATTCCACATAACAACAAAATAATGCATTAGATCAGTACATTACGATATTTATTTTAACTAATAACTTCTGACTCTTATATTATATGTTATCAAATTTGTATTATGTTAAAATAATATATCTTAAAATTAGAATATTATATAATTATATTATTACCACCATATTATATCATCATAATATTTAAAGATAATGACTGAAAAGAAATAAAAAATCTTCCAATGTACGAAGAGAAATTTCTCTCATCAATTACAATGGATATTTACAATTAATACTAGCTGACTGAGTTATATTAATATAAATTTCCCTCAAATTCATTATCAAGAGGTAAATGACTATTATAATGAAAAGTATAATCAATAAACACTAAAATAAATACTAAAATATATCATGACACTTATTGCATACGTGACCATATATTTTATATTAATAAAAGGTTGCAAAAGTCAAGAAGAAAATAAGAAATACATCTGACAATTGTAAGTTAGAACATTGACAAGTTTGGCCAACAATTACGACTCCCATCGTACATATTGATGTATAGAGCAGAATAATAGTCAGTCGCAAAATATTACGTGAAAAAGTCCGTCAGAAAGAAGTAGATAAATAAGAAAAAGCATCATAATATTGAAAAGAGTTTTTAAAGTACAAAAGCTTCGAGCGGGATTCAGAAAAAGGTAAAGTTCTATTCCATGCATACCGTATAGCAAAAACTAAAAAATACCACCAATATTCCATAACCTCTACAATTCTATCTCATGAATTCGCACCACACAACAAGAAAGAAGGTGCATGACAAAAATAACTTGATATAATCTATAGCAAATCACTTATATATATTATAGATAGAGGTCTATCACGATAAGATGAAATCTTCACAAGTACATTGATAAGCCAATCAAAGCTGCTAGTTGTCACTGTTTACTCTGGAAAAATGTATCAAGTCTTATTGAGATTAATTCTCATATCGAAGCAGGCATAGACTATATGTATCGTGTATGGCTACCTTCGCGTATATGTTCTGCTTCCTCTAGTCAATTAAATAAGAAGAGTATGAGCACCTATATAGAGAGGAAAACTCTGGATAATAATTAAGGTACAGAAGATAAGAGGATAATACCCATGGTAGTTTTATACTATTCTCACTTATGAGGTTATAAGAACAGTTCTTTTAATTTTTAGAGACTAATCTCTCATTCTATTTTGAGAAAGATAAGAGTTGAACACATAGATTAAGGTTTAAAGTTGATACGACAGCAGTTTTATATAATATATATACTACAATAATATAATTAATAATAATATTATATAATATATATTATATTATTATATATTAATATATTTAATATATTATATATATAATATATACTATATAATATATATATTAATATTATTATATTAATAATATATATATATAAGCCATCTCGCAAATGGAGTACTCTATCATTATGGAATTTTCTAGCGACAAAAAAAATTCATATAGTAACTTCCATCAATCCATGCCATACAGCCCAGATCTAGCTTCCTGCAATTTCTATCCTCTTCCCTAAGTTGAAAATAAAGTGTAGGGTTCATCATTTTGGTAGCGATGGAAAAACTAAAAATGCTGTACACACGTAACCACTAACACCTTCTGAAATGATTTCTAGAGATACTGCTATGAAACAATGAGTATAAAGTAAACATTTGGAATCAAATATTATATATATTTATGACTGTACCATATTCAGTAAGAGTGTCCAATAACTACTTTTGGAAGGAGATAACTTGTATTTCAGGCAAGTTCAATAAAGATTAATATATATATATAAAATGCGTAACAATATCAGTACATAACTCATACTTTTTGGGACTAATAATTAAATATATATATTATATATATTAATATATATATATAATCTATATATAATATATATATAATTATATATATACTAGTTTATTAATATATTATATTATAATTTATATATAATTATATATATTAATATATATATATATATATATATATATATATGTATATATATATAATAATATTATATATATATATATATAGAATATGTATATTATATTAATTAAATATATATATATTTAATATATATATATATATTTATATATATATATATATTAATCTATTATTATTATATTATAACTAATATAATAATATATATATATATATATTAATATATAATATATATATTATATTATATAATGTAATTATTAATATATATATATTATATTAATATATTATATATATAATTATATTACTATATATAATAAATATATATATATATATATATATATTAAATTATATATTATATATATATAATATTATATTATATATATATATATATATTATATATTAATATATATATATATATTATTTATTATATATATAATATATATCTATATATATATTATATAATATATAATAATATATTATATAATATAGTATATATTAATTATTGAATAATATATATTATATATAATATATATATATTATAATTATTATATATTATATTATGTATATATAAATATTATATAAATTATTATATAATATATAATATATATTATAATATATATAATTTTTATAATATATAGTATATATTATAATTATATATATATTATAATATAATATAATATTATAATACATAATATATTTATATATTATATATATTATATAATAAATATATATAATATATATATTATATATATATAAAAATATATATATAAATATAATTATTATATATATATTATTTAATCTAATATTAATATATTATATATATATATATAATATATATATATATAAATAATAATATATATATATTTATATATATATATATTATATATATAATATACATATATATTAATATGTATTAATATATATATATATAATATATATTATATAATATTATAATATAATATATATATATAATATATATTAAATATAATTATAATATATATATATATATTATATATATATTATATATATATATAATATATATATATTAATATATAATATATATATTCATTATTAATAATATATATACTATATATATATATAATTAGTATATTAATATAATATATATATATATATAATATATATTAATAATAGTAATATATTATATAATATATAATTATATATATATATATTATTATATACATATAAATATTATAAATATATATATATATATAACTATATATATATATATAATATTATATATTATCTATAATATATATATTCAAAGAAGGCTTAATAATTATATTACAAGATAATTTTTTAGTAAAATATTATTTTCATACATAAGAGTTTCTCAAAATTAGTAAGTAAATCCGTTGAGCCTTCCGTATTCCAACCTGGAATATATAATAGCCTTTTCCAACCGTGATGGCATGAAGTACTAATAAATAAATATTATTAAATAATAAAATATTATTAAATAAATGTAAGAAAAATTATTTTGATAATAAATATAAAAAATTAGAATGTAGTGCTTAGATTTTTTTGTAATAAAACGTGATGATGGAGGTCTAGTCAATAATTTGGATTAAGTGAGCACGATTAAGTAAGTGTAATCTAAGGGATCGACGACCATCATTAGTAAGTCTAGTTAATAAGATTTATGAATATATAGGTTTTATATATAGCACAATGAATTCGATATTTAATATTTACGTTTACATTGATGCAATCTGCCTTGTGTTAATATAGGTTAATAAATTTTGTTGTCAATGTTAATTCTGTGGTTGAAGTGAAGTAACTGTGTATAAGGGTGAGTGCTGATAGTTCTGGGATTCATCAGGATAAGGTCTTGGTTTGTGTTGTAGTAATATTATTCGTCTTTATGAAATATCGTTTGGTATTCACCGATATAATATAATGGATGATGCAGTTAAATTCAAAGGGAATATTTTCTGTTAATACTCAACATGGAAATATTTGTTAGTAGGTGTGATGTAGAGAGTGATTTTAAAAGATTAGCGTTTAAGAGGAGAAGGTATTAAGAGGTATAGTATGGAGTCTATAAAGAGTTTTTCAGGTAAAGGATTAAATGAGAATATACGTTCAGAGAATATACGGTCTATTAAATGTAGAGAGGATTTTCACTAAGTTTGGCTAGACTGTGAATACCACTGAACTCACAATAATTGTTCTACTTTCACGTCATTATTATAAATAATGCATCCTGATATAAAGTTTCAAAATGATATTGTAAATAAACTTCTTAGGTCGACACATAAGATCGCGCAAAATACTTTTTTCAATTAATACGTAATATCAGCATAGGTGACAAAGTTTATTCATTAGCAGATATAGTCTTCATATATATAAAAGATTACCACTACGTATACTGATCGGGGATTTGAGAGCCATCTGAGCTTCTGTGGTATCCAAAGTTAATAAAATATCTATAGTATCGCACGTAATACTCTACGATCATCAGTCTCTGATAACTAACTCACAGTGTTGGGAGCCTAAGAGCACGGACTCACATAAACTCTTATATAGTACTGTTTACAGCTATTACGCATCTTTAACTCTAAATACCATCTCGCCATATAATTTCGCCTTACTCGATAAATCACTAACAAAAGCTTTGATATAGTACTGGCATGTACTACTATACTCACTCTATTTTAGTGTCAAATATATAGATGCTGATTTGCCACTCGAGGTAATTATGGGTCCATTATTCTAAGAAAAGACCTTATTAAAGCGAAAAGAGTAACCTACAACGAGAGGAGTAGTGCAAACACCGATGTATTTCATGGCTTTGAGAGGGTAAGAGCTCCATGGAGAGAGGCGAAAAGGACGATTGGACATTCTACCTTTTATCTCTTAGAAGGCCGCATCGAATCTTCATATCTCATTCTACACATTTATAAGATAAATGGATAACCCACTTGCTACTAGTAACTATGATACTTTTTCATAGTCGAAAGCTCAGATTTCGCAAAAAATTGGATAAAACGCTTCGAATATAGCACACACAAGTCAAAATTAATATATGAATTTTGAAAAATCAAAATTTTGTATAGCAGAATGACTAACTAGAAAAACAACGCTATATCTACTTTACAGAGACTATACACAATGGCGAAGAGAAATCGAACGCTCTCTAGGAAGATCAATCAGAAAAAGCTACAGTTGCCTTTATTCCCATCAAACACTTTGGCTGAACAATTAGAATCACTATTGTCCACATCCTTAGGGGTGGGTGAAAATCTGGGCTCACGCACCCACATAGCTAATATTTCGACCACAATCCCCTACACTTTAATCTGAAAATTCTTGTAATATAATATTATATTCTTAAATTATTATTTAAAAAATTTATTATTATCTTTAACAATTATTTTAATAATTAACTATTTATTTATTTTAAGAAAATTTTATTATATTATTATTTATGTCTTCAATCTCACACGATAGGTCAAATATTTCTTTAATAGATTTGATCAGAGAAGCTCACTGTATTATACCTATACTTAAATTTTGAGTAATTACTTCATTGATATGAAATAATATTTATATTAAAAAATTTATTATAACATTTTTTTTATTAATAATAAGTCCACTTCCTTAATATATATATATATACCTAAACTTTAATATCAGGAACATGTTCTACGAACTTATAAACATATATAAGATATTAATATTATATTATAATATATATATATTATATATATATATAAATATATATATCAAGTGTTGGTAGTCACTATGACGGCCAATTGTTGCTAGCCTATAGTCAATATTGGCGATCGAGCATATATTATTTCGGTTGCGGTTGCGAATTGTCGAACCGTCAATTAATTATTTTGAATGAGTATGCGAAATATAATGGAATATTATGCAGACCATGCATATTAATTTTTTATGGGCAAAATTACAGTATATATAATACATTTAAGTTCAGCAATCTGACAACCGCAACTTTATAAAAAATATGGTAAAATATAATAACATTTAATTCTATATTATTTTTTTCATACTATATCCTGGTTTTTGGTAAAAAAATAATTATTGTTATCAAACCGTTACAAGTTTAGACATGTTATTTCAGTATGTACCCGGTCTCGTTTCATTTTTGTATAGCCGCATAGCGATTATATAGTCTAAATTATATATATATATATATTTATATAATATAATATTATATATATATATTATAATTTATATATAATATATATATATATAATTATATTATATATATATAATAATATATATAATTATAATAATATTTAATATATTTATATATATTAAATAATAATATATTATTAATTAATTATAATATATATAATAATTAATTATATATATTATATATATAATTGAAACATTATCGGTACGTAATCTTTTATTCTTGTCTAAGAGTTTAAATTACTCATTGTGGGAAAAAGAATGAAAACATAAAGATTTTTCGCTCATATTCGGATCACTGAAGGATAACACAATATTTCCTTAACCATTTACTAGCACAAGTAAACTGGTACACATATATTTAATAAATTTTAAGATAAGAGTTAACGTTATAAGATTAAAAGAAAATTAAGACCACAAAAAAAGTAAGTAAAATAAAGTATAATTACAAACCCCTTGCTACTAAAGTATATATCGCCAAACAACTTAATATCAATGAAACTAATATATAAACTATTATGGTTACACAAATAATCATAGAGAAAGACTTTATTACCATAAACTCTGCCCTTACATTAATTGTGGAGTAGTAGTAGAGACCACAGATAACACAATCTACTATGAGCGGTAGAAGAGTATTAATTTACTTTGTTAAAACTTAGTAGATATAGAATTTTATATTGGAAAAAATCATTTGTATATCAGTTAGAGGGACCAGCCACTAGCTTTAGATTACAAACACCCTATAATATAAACAGACAAGTATTAGCATAGTAGAAAAGGTAGGTATCTATCAGGTACAAGTTAAACAGAAGCTCACTTATTGGAGTATATTTTTTATACCTACTAAAGATATCAGACCTACAGTAACTTTCACAGAGAAGTATGATTTACTCAAAGCAGTGGAATTTATGGAATAAAATTAAGAGCAAATTCTCTCTCCATTTCCAATATAAAGATTATACTCATATTTGATGAGCCTGTGAGTCAGCAGTAAACTCTTCATCATGGTACAGATACTCCAAGAAAAAAATTTAGATGAGAAGGTCATATATATAATATAATAATAATAAGTACATAATTGTATTAGCATACTTCAATCATCAACTGCTAATGATGAAAGGGTATTTTTAACTTTTGGACTTGTGCACGTAAGCAACATATTAGATAATGTGATAATGGGATCAGCTAAAGAACAGTAGGAAATTAGTTTTTTTTATTGTTAATAAATCTTATATATTAATTTCAAGTTTTATCTAGAAATTTATTAATGATGAATCTCTTCTATCCTCAAAATCTCTCTCTCACGTCTCTCTCTCTACTCTTTCATTAGGAATATTAGGAAAGATCAATCGCTCTTTTATTCATACATCAAAAAGTCATTTTTTTATATCCTGTCAATCCATCTCTATATATATCACCTGACTAATATTATATTTTTAAATTTATAAAAATATGGATGATGCAAAGAAATTTTCCTTAAAAATCCATGACGAATGGATATATATGAGAAACAGAGTTGAATAACTGGGATAAGATAAGAATTGCCAAATTTCTATGCAATAAAATTATCTTTTGGTGAATAGCTATTATTATTATTATTATTGTAGAGGTAAAAAATTATCGTATAGAAGGTATGGATGTATTAGGAAAAGATTAAATTAGCAACGTCACTTAGTGAAAAATTAATAAAATATCATTATACTGAATAATATAGAGAAAATAAAAGAGTATATAAAGTATTAATGACTGTTTACACCTTAAAATATATAATATACAAAAGACGGTAGATTTGAGGGTTATCCCTTATCCAGATATAGCATGTCCAATATTGAAAGTACATATAAGGAAAACCTTATTGAATAATTTAGCTTATTTACAGACCTAATACCTATTATATCTACGTCAAAGAATTAAAATATAATTGCATATCATGTAGAAGATATTCATTTGTAAATTCACATCTTTATTATCATCTAGAGGTCGTAATTTCGACACTATTATCTTGTCGTCGTACTATTGCGTTTTTCTTTTTTCTTTATTATTTGATATTTTTGCTCTATCATATTTTTGGTCTGGTATATATTACTAGCACAGAGAGACAGATATAAAGACGAAGTTGTACTACACACCTTTTTTTCAGATAGAGATTTGAGAGATTTAAATGGTATAAATAGAGAAAGTCCCTGAATTATATATTGTGAGCTTCATAGGATAAAGATTGAATGTACTAAAAGACAATAACAAGTAGAGCATATATTAAGAGTGAAGCTGGCAACTGGAGCATACCAAATGTTTTCATCATGTTTATAAGTATATGTTGAGAAATTTCTAAGAATACACATAATACGCACTATTGATTTAAGGGAACCATTCTATAAAATAATTTCTTCTTTTAGCGAGCAGAATGTCGCTATCAAAATATGGTGTAATTTCTAGATGAGAAGGGATTTGGATGTCTCATATATACTAACTTATGAAACAAGCACCAAATAAAACTATACATAATAACCACAAATATAAAGAGATGAGAAAGCATTAAAGAAGACTTAAATAACACAAACTCATCAAAAAAGAATTTGAATTTTATTTAGGGTATTCACAATTAAAAAACGATTTTCTCACGAGACTGGTTAGTTGATTTTTATAAGAAACATAGGAATATTGTGATTAGTGCTCAGACACTCGTACGCATATCTCATAATATAATTATCAAATAAAATGGTAGAATAAATGATGTAAATTACAAGTTAATATAATCATGTTATATTTAGTAAAGTGTACTAAGATCTGTTAATAGGACCAAAGAGTTCAGAACACTACTCAATATCACTAATATCAAAATCGTAAGGAGTAACGCTATATAGTTTATGCTTTGCTCATCATTATAATATAGTTGACTAAGTTTGGTCAAGGTATCACTCAATGTACTACTATGTATACATTAATTGAATAAATTAGCAAAGTATAAATATTTGGGGAAACTCCTGAGCGAAGAAGTGATGATGAGAAGAAGTAAAAAGAAGGGAATGAGAGAAGAGGAAGGATGAGACTGTAGAGGTGACTATTAATTTTATTTTTCCCAAAAAATTTACCTTCAGATTTTCACTTTTCTCTATACAAATATTGCTATTTATGAATAAATTTACTTTACACGGAAAAAAATTTATCCTTCTTTAATTTTCCAACGTAATATTGTTTCATTCATACTAATACAAATTTTGCTTTATGCTCTTTAGGCATGAAAATATACTGGATTAGAAAGTTTGTGCTCTGCGTTATCGGTTTTTTCATGTAAGCTGCCAGTCTCTCGACATAACTATTATATGACATTAGCCAATCTGGCAATCGATACTTTATTAATACGCCAGACACTGTAATATTTTGACCAGACATAATTTTGGCCGGTATCAACATATTAAATCAGAAACTATTTGAAAAAAAAAAATTTGGAAAGGAAAAACCATTATGCAGCCGATATTGATGTTTCATTTCTTGTTCATGCAAAATGTTCCTATGTCAAGATAAAAGGGCTAGCTGCAAATTTTCCATTAGGATATACGTAGTAGCACTCTATGAAGTTATGTTACAGTGCTCAGTTCTTTTCAGCTGGCATATCTCTTGAAGTAAATTAGACATAAATGGAATTTCCCTACTTGATACCATTGTACCTACGGGACTGGGAAAGAGAAATAAATCATGCAGAAACATTAATTATTATGCTTTTTTATATATTTAAAGATGTAAAGAACACGGGTATTAACTAATACGATCAATAAACATTAAAGATAATTTAATCCAAACAGATATGCGTGTAAAAGGTGTAAATATACATTGTTTCAAATTTCATTGATATCTGTTTATACTTCTTAATTTGGGTGCTGCTACATACTACTTTATTTTTAAGACGTTGTTCGTAAATTCTTACAAATTTCTTTACCTTTTTACACATATTTGGAAAAGCAACTCATTTTAAACAACTATTATTATATTTATACCGAGCTAACCTTTCAATTCATTTTTTTAACTTATTTACATAATATTCAGGAAAAACAATCTTTGAATAATCCCGTTATAAATACTTTTTAATACTAAATAAATTTCAATTTTTTCATAAAAGATGCAATTCTTGGTTATTATTTTTATGGCATTTGGCACCATTTGACTTAGATACCATTACAACAACTTATCGCTTTTCTGCTTCTTGTTTATTAAGTTATAATTTTTTTTACTATCAAAAATTTTAAAAACCAATTTGGTAATATAGTTATATTTTGCTATAAAATTAACGCAACATATTTATATAGGTTCACTTTCATAAATAAAGATCTTTTCAAAGTTTTACCTTTTATATATATATACATATATATATAATATATATATATATGGTATATATATATTATATATATATAATTATATATATATATAATATATATATATATATATATATATTTATATATATCATTTATATAAATATATATATTTTAATAATTATATATTTTTATATATATATATATATATATATATATATATATATATATATATATATATATATATATATATATATATATATATATATATATATATATATAATATTATATATATAATATATATTGTTATATATATATATTATATAGATATATTATATTATATATATATATAATTATATAATATAATATATATATATATATAATATATATATATGATATGGTAAACTAAAGTTCTTTCTGACCTATCGATATTTAAATTTTAAAATCGATTTTCGATATATGTGTATCGATTATACCCAAGATACCAAGAATTTAAATTTATTCATAGAAACATATATATATATAATATATATATATATATATATTAATATATATATATATATATATATATATATATTATATATAATATAATAGCTTTACCCCTCATTTATTCATTTAGTATTATTGGAACCTTTCAAATATCTACTGTATATAAATTTGAAGGTGCATAAATTTTTTTACTGTGTTCCGTGAGGTTGACGTATTTTTTGTTCCAATTTTTCTGAAAATTATTAATTTGAAGGATTTATTCCAAATTTGTGAGAATGATTATACCGTGTTAGCATTGCTTCAAAATTTTTATTTGATACTAGATAAAA
>JABUQX010028066.1:40000-50593 GCA_015478945.1 Trachelipus rathkii
AGAAACAAGCATATTATTTGGATTTTTTAAATTGAAAAATTGAAAATATTTTTTTCTGTTTATCCGAAACTACATGAAATTTAAATAGAGACATTAGTGATTCGGAGAGAATGCTACATTTTATACATAGATATAAATTTCTTAATAATTATAGTAGATAGATATTATGTATTTTTGTTCTTGAAAACAAATTTTCAAAAAAAAAGATTATTTAGGAAATTTTTAAAAAAATTTCTTATTTAGAGATAATGATTAAGTATACAAAAAAATAATTCTAAAATTATAAAAATGGAAATATGTATCTCGCCCGACTGTATAAAGCCCTGAAAAATTTTCATTGTTGTAATCGATAAGTAGGACAAAAATAAAAAATCAATATTTACAATTTATCGAAACGAGTTTAATTTTGAAAAAAATAGTAAAGATTGTAATAATAGTATTTTATATCAGACATTAATTATCGAATCAAACGTCAAATTTTATCAGAGCTTGTAAGGGAAGATCAAGGGTAGAAAATACCATTAATGTTACCTATGATAATTTTTAATGGGATAGAAAAAAATATACTCAAAAATAGGAAATTTTAAAAAAATTTATCAATAAAATATTCATTTTCGAAAATTTGCTTTTTCAAAAACAAATGAACCAAAATTGCCTACTTGGCCGATAATACAAAAATAAATATCTTATGGTAATTCTGTTTTCATTTATATACCAAAATAATAAAATATAACAAAAAATATTCCAGTATTATTTTGAATCATTAATGAATACTATCATATAAATTAAATTAAAATTATCGTTCATTTTTATTTTATAAAATTAATTTTTATTCAGGGAAGAATGAAATATGTTGACAATGATTTCAATCAAAGAGCCAAAATAGACAAGCTCCCATACAAGATACATTCAAAACATCAAGAACATGAACAGAGAGATATATCTCGTCAAGAAAGGGTAAGATATGTGTGTATTAAAGATAGCGAACAGAAAGTGATATCTCACTATGATAATGTAAGTACTTAAGTGTAATTTATTAAGTACCCAGAATAAATCTTTTTGTAACGAGAGAAGAAAGTATATATAAGAAATATAATATATATATATATATAGAGAATAATATATTAAATATATAATAGAAATATATATATAGAATAATATATATAAGATAGAGATATAGATATTAATAAAATATATAAGAATAAATAGAGATAATTATAATTAATATTATATATATATAGACAGATATAAGATATTTTATTTTATCTTGTTAAATCCTCTTAGACAGATAAATATAATTAATATAATTAATAAATAAAATAAAAATATATAAAAATCATGATAGAGAAGATATAACGATATAAATATAATATATAATATATATAATATAGATATATATTAATTTATAAAGACATAATGATAAATAATATATAATATATAGATAATATAAATATTATATAAAATAATAATATAAATGTAATAAGAGTAAAGTAGAAATATAATAAGATAATATAAATATAATTATAGAATAAGAATATATATTATATAATAAGTGATATATATATAATATAATATATTTATACCAAATAATATATATTATAATTATATAAAATATTATAGAAAATATAATAATATAAGATAATAATATAGATATATTATAAGGATATTAGAAAAAGAAGAAAAAAGAGAAAAAAACAAAAAGAAAAAGAAAGAAATAAAGAGAAAAAGAAAAAATAAAAAAGAACAAAGAAAAGAAAACATAATAGAGATTAAATGAAAAAACGAAAGAAAAGAGAAAAAGAAAGAAAGAAATAAAAAAGAATGAAAGTAATAATGGAAAAAAAATGGAAGATAGAAGGAAAGAATTGATGCAAAGTAGATAAAAATAGAAATAAAGAGAATAATATAATATTATAAAAATATATCGTATCAATACGTCAGAAGTTGATAAAAACGAAGCACTGAAATAAATCTTCCAGATCTAAAGAATATATTAGGTAAACCTATTTGATAAACAACTATAAAGACTAATAAGGTTATTTATAGTAATTTAAAAGCAGTGAATATAAATAAAACTATGTCTAATGAACAAGATTATCCAAGAAAGTATAATAAACTAGAAACCAAAGTAGAAGCATATCAAATGAACCGAGAAAAATAAAATAACACCTATATATATATTAAAAAAAGTAAACACTAAACGGTAAAATAATGCACGAAATAATGAAGATACTGTAAAAGTAGTGACAGGAACCTGAGGTGAGTATAGAAATGACACAGAAAATGAAACTTTAAAAAAAAGACCATGAATGATAAAAAAGGTAATAATTATAATAAGTAGGATATTATATAAAGATAAGAATAATAATATATATATATATATAGTTTAATAGATATATAAAATAAGATATAGATACATATTTACATATTACATGATATATATATTATAATATATATTAAAGATAATATATATAATATTATATATAAATATATATATAGATATATATATATATAATATATAATTAATAATATATATATATATTTATGATATATATATATATATAATAATAATATAATATTAATATAATATATTATATAAAAATAAATAAATATCTAAAGATAATATAAGATATATAAATTAACATAAATATACAATATAACAACTAATCTAAAACTACGGCTAAAAGCCTAGATTCATAACAGTATAGAACAAAATACCTAGTACAAATAACTAATAAAGTCTCACTAAACAGAGCGAAGTATATACTAACACACGGAAATAATGCATACGGACAAAAAAAACTCAAATATGATATTATACGTTAACTCAAATAAAAATATAAGTTAAATACAAAGACTATCAGAGCTAAGAACACACCGCTTAAAAAAAGATACCATTATATTATTTCCATTATTATTTATTCTAATAAACTCCGAACAAACAATAGTAACTAATAAGATAAACGACATCAGTTAAAAATAATAATTGTGGTATATATAATTACTATTTAATGATATATTAAATAATAAATATATATAATAAATATAATAATATATAATATAAAATATATATTAATTAAATATATATAATATATAAGTATAATATAAATATAGATTAATATATAAGTATATATATAGATAATAGTATAGATATATATATACAACATTAGTTCGCCATATGGCCCACCTTAATTAGTAAGAGGCCTACAACGCGGCCTCCAAAAAGCCTGGCCACCACATCATTATGAGGCGGTTTCCACCAGGTCAAGAATTAGAAGTTACAGCAAAGGTTGTACGAGTAGGAGCGTTCGAGGCCGAGAGGCACTCCAGAAAGAAAGTGCCATTAGATGTCCAGGGAGAATATACAGACATCTAGTGCAAAATGAAAAAGGCAGTTATAACGTTGTACAGTTTGAAATCAGAATGTATAGTAATTGCATAATATTGGGGTATGTTAGATTAACTCTGCTCCGTGAGACGAGGTTATTAAATATTTGATTCTATACTGGACACAGTGATATCTTCTGTTAGGGGGAGAGATGTATATTGGAGAGAATGAGGGTGTTTTGTAGATTAGATATGAATTGGCAGCGATTTTATGATAAGAATGTTATGTTAGTTAAAATTAACTTAGCTAAGGCAAGACCATTAAAACACTTTATTGATAATACAATAAAAAAAATCTTTAAACGTATATAAATTCCAAAAAATCACAAAATTCAGTTTACAAAAATTATTCAACGAAATGCTGTACTGAAACCTATATATAACCTATTACCTAATTTATCTGCATAAGTTATAAACAACGATTATGAGATTTAAATATAACCTGTAACCTAACTCCAAACCAAATTATTAGGCGAACTATTACCATAAATTCTTTATTTAAAAATACACCAATATTGATACCATAATATATCAAATTCTTCCCTCTAATATATAGATAATACCTGCCCCCTATTCCCCATACTAAGTTTACCTTAATTAATACATATACATTTCTAGAATTCACCAACAAAGAAAATCTAACAAGAGGTTAGCGCCGAAGAGTTTCACGGCGAACAACACAGAACACACTCAACCAGTACAATCCATCCAGCCTGAAGCTCCGTCAACCTCTATTATTATTTGTGGCTGAGACTTTAGCAGATTTTAATCCACGGCCACACCCATAATACATAAAATTAATTCACTATACTCTTACGTACGAAACATATCTGCACACATTCCCCGTATTACGATCATTGATACTAACTCTTCGCAACAAACCTCTCACCGACATACATATCACAAAGTAAAAAAACAAGATAAATAATTGATATTCCTTCAGCACACCGAGATATTAAAAAGTACCTCCGTGCGTCGAAACCTAGACTCATCCATAAACCCTCAAGAGATAGAATGGGTTATACACTACAATGCCTGACCACGCACCAAAAAACTCCCACGCAAAAGAATTACACAACATCTCTCTAAAAAGGCAAAAATAATAAGATAGAAATCAACAATTTAGCTAGCACAAAATCAGCGACCAACACTGAATACTCATAATAACTAAAAGACCCAGTAATGAAGTCGCTAATCTCCTTCCTCACAGCCGGCCTTTCAGTTCACTCATCTATTCCTACATACACAATAATTTTCTTCATAAGAGCTCTCTGCAGCAACTGATCCCCTGACTCCCTCTATCGAACCCTCGATGAGAGCGATAACTCAGATATAATGCAGTCTAATCTAATCCTGATTCTCCCTCCTGATCGTTATGAACTCAAGTGCTTAGCGGAAACACAGATATGCAAAAACTCACTCATTGCATCGGCATAAAACCTCACAGCACTATACACAAACAAACTACTCTCACTCCACAATAGAACTGCCTAGCGAGTCCTATAGCATCAGGAAAACAATAACTTATCAGCTAAGAGTGGTGCTCGTGGGAAAGTCCTTAACCCTATTCTATCGCATAACGATCACAAAAACACCTCTACTGTGTTCTCCGCACAAGCTCATACCTGACTGCTGCTTCCTCCTTTTGATATGAGTGAATAAAGAACACCCACCATCAGATTTCACACGAACCAAAGTAGAGCGTCAAAACGAGAAAAAACTGTCAATCAAGGTTCTCTAGACGTTGATCTACCACACTATGAGCGTCTCTTTCTTTAACACTTCCAGTCAGCTGATATATCACTGACTCCTCAATAGAGTAATAGAATGTGTATCACTGGACAACACTACTGATCATTATATTTTAATCAGACGAGCAGGCTCAAATCAACATCTCCACCTCAGCGACCTATCCTATCTATACTCATACCAACCTCACATCTGAACCAGCATTTTCAGAGTTGCTCACCCACAAGACTGAACGGGTGTGTAACTACAACACAAAAACACTAAGACCATAACCTCTCCCCAGTCGTCGAGAATGGACATTGTGATATTAACACACAGTATCCTTCCGTGCTGTAACCAGATGTCGATCCTTTTTCCAGTTGACTTCCTTCACGCATCATGTTCCACGAGGTTCCAAGCTTATCCATTAATATTTCGAACCACTTTTACCTTATGGTTAGTTTTGTACTCAGATATGGGATGACCTGAATGGTAGGAAGCATCGAGTGGTGCAGGTGTTAAACTGTCATCTCAAGGTAGCACGAATTGCCACTTCCGTCTAGCCTGATCTAAGCCTAATGTTTCCTCTTTCATCACACAGATACACATCCTGCACATTGAAAGTACTGTTTGAGTAATACAGAGGTCATACCCCAGCCAAAACCCTCCTCTCACAGATGCAGGATCACCATACTGACAACACACGAATTCATTCCTTTCTATGACAAAAATGGCCTAGCTCAACGTTAACTTAGATGTTCCAAATCAGAGAACACTCCAACCCTAGCCCTGCAGATTCACTTTCACGTCCCCAAATCACGACACAAGAGAACCGCTACCCAATCACCTTTTGCCGCAATTTATCTCCCAGCTGCCTAGTCTAACCTGAGAATGAAGGTCATCCTATTTGGACTCCTGAACAATTTCTACTGGGAAGTAATAATAGGCGCTAAGAGCCAGATTGAAGGATGTTAACATTCACCGCCATTTATTACTTGTTCACGCCTATGGAATTATATGGTAGCAATTTTCCCCTATCTGAGCTACTCCACCAATACAGTTTATCTACTTCAGAGTGAGGAACATTCCAAAGAAGCTCTATGCATACTTTAGTGCTATTTAGTACAACACTGCACCGCTCTTGTAAGCGAAGTGTCCAAGTCAATACCTTCTCCTTACAATGTTCCAATGTAGAAAAATTCCGCAAATGTCCGGTTTGACAACTGATTCTACAGGGCCCAATTACTGATGGTTTGTAACGGGAACTGCTATAAGACTGTGTTCTATACACCAGTATCACTAAAAGCATTATCCAATCGATTCTATACCACTCCTAATACTTCACACTCCAATTAAAGCGTTATAGTAACACTATAAAAGGTGGACGAGCACAAAAGCTAGTTAAAATCTGCATATTCAAAGAGCCCATAGCCACACATGCCTATAGCTGATATATGATATACCAGCGATATGGAGTTGTACACTAGACAGACTACCCACGATGACAATGCAATGATCCGCCTGACAAAACCAAGCAAGCCAACATACTCTCATCCTATGTCGTTTGGCATTGCTATGCAACATTACTGCATATCGAAAACTCAAAAGAATTCATTAATGCTTTTAATGTATACCCAACAGGCGAAACAAAATATCCAAATTGAATAATCACAGGTATAATTTAAGCTGACCACATGTCTCTTAATGTCCTACAAACCTGCCTGCACCACTGATGAAATCCTTGAATGCCGCACACAATAATTAAACACCAAATATCCATAATAAAATCTAGCCTGTCACAAAAAGTTTAGACCAAGTCTATGGGTTATTACGCATGACGCATAAGACAGCTGTTGAATATACCGTGAAAAGAACGCCAACTGGCGATGTTTATTCCCATCCTCTTTACCAAAAACGAACCTGGGATTAATTTGGAAAGATCCTGCTAACTGATTACGGTAAAATTCCCACTTAAATAAAATATATATCTAACCATTATTTGTGAAATGGCTTGTTTTCTTTATACCTATTCTGCCTAGTATAAGGAATTGTTGAACCTTTCCCGAAAATCTGGAGAATGTCATATAATATATGTACCATATTATATATCGTTACCTAGTAATCTCATTACCCAT
The DNA here is from genome assembly GCA_015478945.1 of Trachelipus rathkii. NCBI lineage: Eukaryota > Metazoa > Arthropoda > Malacostraca > Isopoda > Trachelipodidae > Trachelipus > Trachelipus rathkii. The sequence continues at coordinate 47,251 of JABUQX010028066.1, forward strand.
GTACCTTATATTAATACACTCTCACGAAATGCTTGTTAAAAAGTTTCGTTCACATTATCTTAGACATCGTCACCATAAGAAAACGCACTATCCTTATGCACGCCAAAAATACAAAACGTAGCCTCTACTTCTATTCAAAATAAATCATCCCTAACAAGGATACACGACGGGAGTAATATCCACAGTCGATATACTACCATGCCGAGTAGGAAAACACCACACACCCGTCGGTATATTAGAAAGTTAATAAATTCATAACTCTATATTTGTGTATACATTTTTACAATTACGCATTGAGGGTCACTACCATAACGTAACTACGTCCACTGTCCAAGTATTCTTTAGAAATTGATGTAGCAAAATTTCTCAAAATCCTCAACACACATTCTCCTGAATAAACTTATCACAGATTATAATACCAATTAAACGATACATCACCGAAAGTTATACAGACCTCTAGATTGCACATGCTACTCACCTTATCAAAAAAAACATATATTTGCAAGACCTCAACTGTTGAATGTGAAGAGAGAAATAAATGAACGCTCATAGTCGCCGCCAGAAGAAACCCAACCCGGGGAGAACTTCCAAAACCGCACAACATGACCCAAAAGAAAACCCACAGGCTCGAAGGCACGCCAAAAAGACGCGGACAGCCAACCGCGAGAGCAGCTTCCAAGGGAAGGCAAACCCACTGAGACCAGACCAAAATACACTCACAAAATCAGAGTCGGTATTTATTCAAACGTCAACTTATTGAGTCCTGCCTGATCGTTGAATATTATTTATCAAAATTGTTATTTCCAAGGATGACTCAACTCATAATTCATTTATGACGGAAATGCTACACTTTGTTATTCCCTATCCTTCCTACCTTGATGTAACATACGTATTCTTGAGAATATAATAGATTACAAGATCGTCATTATTTAGCAAAATAAAATGTTTTCATTATTAACCACTCAAATGTATATCCAATCAATCCCTCAAGTTTTAAAGTGTGTACCAACCAAATACCTGTAATATAGATACATTTTTAAATTCTCCCTTTTCCTGCCCTTGAGACGAGATGATATACTTAACCATAACATAAAAAAATTGATACCGTAATGCAAAATCAAATCTTTCATTGCCTTAAACAAGGGATCACTTACCTGCCACAACAACTTTCTAGAGGTTAACTCAGTGTTTCCCTACCAAAAGGTATCTCAATGCCCTCAAATACGTTTAGTGCGAATTTTGCTCACTTTACCACCCATACAATTTCCGATCTACTAATTAAATATCGAAGAAGATCCATTAATTATTCACCTTACGCCCAATGGATTTGGATGTACTAAGGGTATAACTTGCACGACGCAGGGGCAGTATACCTCAAAAAACAGCCTTCAAAATGATGATAGCGAAATATCTGCTCCACAGAGAAACTTAATTTTTATCAAAAAGTTAAACGCTCTAGGGGATAAAAAGGGCACATAGATAGCTGAGGATTCTCAACCTTGATCCTCAGCATCACCTCATGAGACACCATGGTAACACATAGTTAATACAGCGGACACCATATAGAACTTTCTTGTGCCCCACGGTCGCATGAGGTTCCGGACACCACCTACAAAAACATAACATATTACACCATAGTATGTGTACATCTTCCCAAATACACTATGCACAGAGCGTCTAGCAACAATAAAGTCGCTGGCAACATTCAGCCGACTGCGAAGTATCTAAAATAACACGAGAAGACCACACGTAATACTACACTAAATAAACACAAATTAAACATCCATACACCCTTGTCTATGAAAAAAACTCATGAGCACACACCCATGCACCTTATTCGCAAGAAATTCGCGCGCCTCCAAATCGAGACTAAGGCTTTTAGAAAGCCGCGCTTCCTCTAACAAGAGCTATATCGAAAAGATGCTCACACCTTGAAGAACAGCCCCCAAGACTACACCCTACCCGACAACACCCTCAGAACTGTATTCAAGCTCACAGAAAGGACCAAGCACTACTCGCTGCCAAAACCACAACCGTGCATCACGTGAGACAAACAAACCTATAACCACAACATCATTAAGCCCTATTTATGCTGCGAAAAACGTAGTCAAAGCCAATGATATCCCGAAAACACTCTCATATTCTTCTCTTTAAAAAAACATACATAAATACCGTTGTCGCTCATCACTATCTGTCCATATCGGATCACGTCAGACGGAATACTTCTGTCCCCTTAACCCAACAGAATTAAATGACACTAGACTCAACATGTGAAGCTACCTCCAAACAAGTTTCTGTATAAACATTCTCACGCTGGAAATTTATCATTACCTAAGGTAACCTCCTCAACATCATCCGATATTGCATTGGTTTCTCCAATTATATCGATTATGGGCACCAACAAAAGCATTCTAGAGACTTACTATAATACCATGTTCTAAAAATGATGTGAACCAGAAACAAAAATGCACTTCGTTCTTTGCCCGAACTAACAGTTACTAACCACTTTATACCTTTAAACCTATTACCAAACTATATTCAACACAAAACCACTGTAGTAACACTGCTCTATTAACCTATAGATATGATTTACCTGAAATTGTTCCTGAAATTCTTGTTAAACACATCATCAACACGCTACCCAACCTATCTTTACTTTAACGTGTCAGAATATAGTCATTTAGACATTTCTTGCTGAAAAACGCTGAAGACCATTTTTAACCAAAAGCCTGGTACCTCTGTGAAACAGTAATTATGAAAAAATCCACTGAACTTTAATGAAAAAAATGTTTTTTGAAGTTATCTACTACCACTCCTCCAAGTTCATCTGGAGTAGCACTGAATGACCAAATCCAAAACTCTTGAAGCATTAGTTTAACAATGACACCCGAATTAAATACAGAGTCTCATGGATATTCTGCATAGCGGAAACCTATCGCACTCTGTACGACTGACATTAAGCCTTTGATAATCTGAATGTAACCTCCAATCTTACGGATGGGTACCACCGGATGAAATCACATCCGCAGTACATGGTTCCGAAATATATCCCTTAAACATGATAATTCTCGTCGCCTGAGTCTCAATCTCCTCATTTGTTTTCTGAGTCAAACCTCCTAGCCCTTGATTTATAGAGTATAGTCATGTAATATTTAATTTTATATAGATGTAATTGCGTTCGACTGACATCCATGTCCACTCCTACTGATTGCCATTCACTACCTCCATAGTACTGTCCTTAAATCCTGTTCAACTTGCTCTAGGTGTATAGACTCCTCCAATAAACTTGATTCATTCCTTAATTTATTGACCATAGTGAATCCTGTCAATCCAATCCATTCCA
>JABUQX010028067.1:0-7500 GCA_015478945.1 Trachelipus rathkii
AGACTCTAAAATCGGTGTCGCATATTTATATCCTATTTGCCAGACAAGATATATATATAATAATATATCTATATATATCAGGATACTTCATAATATCAGGAGAGTGTTTAATATATTTAAATGGTTTATATTAATATAGTAAATTATATATATATAATATATTAATATAATTATATTATTTTATAATATATTATATATATTATATATATATATTTATTATATAGTATATATTATATTATTATATTTAAGGTTCACATTAAATATAATCAGGATCTTATTATATATCGCAGCTTCAATGAGTTTATGTATTTATATTAAAACTCTAATTCTTGCAAATATGCAGAATCATTTATATCAGTTATCGATGATATAGTTCGTGTCTCAGTTCCTTCAGTTAAACTATGTAAAGTTCGCTCTTAATCATACGTATATTTACATTCTGGGTACTGCATAAATCTTTCCTGACATTGCTTTTCTAAGTAGGATAATGATTTCTGTACGTCTATAGAACTTAGGAAGCGGATCGATGATGCCTATGCGTCATCATAGATCGCTTCCAGTTCTATCACGTACGAAATTCATTTTCTACTTAGAAAAAAATGGGGAAAGTATTTAATGGCAGGTGATGTCCAGAATGATAAATATACTATGATATTCTGAGCGGGAACTTTTTACATATGTGTTAATTGAAGTATTACTGAGACACGTAACTATATCATCGATAATGATATAAATTGGCATATTGTGCAAGATTTAGAGAGTTTTAATATAAAATAGTCATAAACATCATGTGATATATATATATAGATATCTGTATATATTAATGTGAACTATATATATATTATATATAAATATATATATAATATAATATATATAGGTTATATTTTATTATATATAATATATATATATATATTATAATATAACCATTGTAAATATATTTTTAACATCCTTGCGCATATTTAATGTTATCTTAATAATATATATATTATATTTTATATAATATATATTTATATAATATATTATATATATATTAATAATGTATATATAGGTTATATATTATATATATATAAATAATTTATATAAGTATATATATAAATCATTGTAAATATAAAATTTTAATTTCTAAATTAATAATAGTAAGTTTTATTATCCTTATTTTTTACTTTCTTAAATTAAATTTTACATTATGTTAGAGAGTTTAAATAATCGAAACTTGGGCTCAGGATTAATAACATGTTTTTATCATACCGTTAAAGCACAAAAGCGATAAATAATTCTCGACCTAATCCACGAGGTTATATAGAGTAATGATTACTCTGTCCACACTACAAGAAAGGTAAAAATTCTTCTTTACCATGGCTTAAGAGGATCTAGCCATATAAGCATGTTTTGGCATTCGAAATATATTTATAAAAAATAGTATAATAACATTTGATTCTCGATTCTTTGTCTATATAACTTGGATTACCTTTTGAACCAGTATAGGCTTAAGGGGACGTTGCGCGTAGGAGGTTCCTAACTTTTGAGGAGTAGTTCATCTATTCTAATGATGTTTTTAGGTTAGTTACCACTTTCTAGTTGGTAAGAATTTTAATGCTTTTCGAATGTCTGGTTATTGTTCGAGAACATGCAAAATGATTTTATTCACAATATAAGGGGATTGGGGGGGGGTATTCAATTTGAATATGTCATAAATGAAATCCTATAATTTCATTATTCATCGATAGCATCGAAACTTTCGGAGTAAGTATAGTTGGGAAAGAATGCATATTTTTGTTTAAATAAATTTTTTTTGTATGAGAACAGGATTTGCTGCTGTGCATGGGAAAAATTTCTAATTCAAAAGTTTCCATAATGCGCGGCAGAACGACGCTTAGTTTAACAAAACATTTAATCTAAACCAAAAATGTAAATTTGCTAAGGTAGTAATATGATAACTGAAAGTTTCGTATTTGGATGAAGCAATAAAAAATTATCATAAATATTTTAGTAGGAAAAAAAATTTTTTTTTATAGAATAAACGAAGTGGCGATTAACTTTTTTCAATATTTACTCGGATTGCATGAATTTAGTTCACAGCTTGTTTACTCTACAAGGATGTTTACATATTCTATTTTAATTAATTATTTTGGTTGCCAACAGTTTTGCGCTGCATCACGGTGTGATTAGAAACTTGTTGAAACTCTTATGAAACGTGTTTCTCATGGCAGCGACAAATTGTTAGGGCATCACAAAAATTTTCTCTTAACAAAAATGTTACTTACCCATTAATAAGTTGCAAATTTCATACTGATCGTGATAATAATAAATTAATGTTTTGGTTAAAAATTTGAGTTGCCCGAATTTTTTTTAAATGATTGGTATCATAGTAAATGTTTTTATTATTCATATGAGTGATAAAGAATGGAGAATTTTTATGGTCTTTATTAAACTCGACGAGATGATACTCATTCTTTTATTTATGCAATAAATTTTCTGTACCCAATGGTTTTGTGCATGCTATATGCGGGAAGATTATTTAAAATTTATTAGTTTTCGGCATGAACCGCGGAAAAGCGTTTCGAATATACAGAAATTTATCTTACTCAATATGTGTTAATTTTATCTATTTTATCACCTGTTTGAAAGTTTTTGTATTAAATCTTATTGGTCCTAGTTTTAACATTTTTCTTTTTCTTGCATAAAAGAAAAAGAAAAAAAGAAAAGTAGTCAAATAATTGATGGATATAACTTTTTTAACGTATTCTTTTTTTCTTATTAGGATTAAATTTTTACAACTTGTAACAAATTGGCGATGATAACCCATCTGATTTTTTATTATAATAAATTGTTGTATTACACAATCGGTTTTGCTACTGCTCACAGTTCAACTTCTTGACTTTTTTACTAAAAAAAAAACTTTTTCATCATTCAAGTGGATTTTCGGGGTATAACAAAAAAATTCAACGTCTTTTTATACTTTTTATTATTTTTGTATTTCAATTTTTAATTTACATTGATCTACATTTTGATGTATGATTCGTGCAAATATAAAAATCCAACATAAAGTTTTGATAAAGCTTCTTATATTTCTAATAATTTAAAAAAGTTGAGATTTAGCAAAAAAACAAAAATAAAAAAAACATTCTCGTATATATAGATTCTGGTATTATGTAAGTTTATTTGATAAATAATGCGTCTGCAAGTATGATCAGTGAATCCGGTTGAAAAAAAATTCTTTTGTAGTTTGGCAAAGATTTCTGTTAAAATTGAGCTTGATGAAGATGACTGAGTTCATGAATATTTGGGAAGAAATTACAGAAATCTAATGGAAAAGTTTGCATAGTGTTTATTCAAAAACAATATTCCATTTTCATCTTTCCTTTTTCGAATGGTGTATAATTTATCCAAAAAAAAAAGTTTATTCAGCATGTTTCAGCGCACGAATCCCTTAAGTTGAGATGCAGGATACGCAAAAAATAGGCAATATCACTAAATTTAGGCCTGAAAAACATCTCGGGCCTAACGTAGTTATTGCCAATACAATTTTCACAGAACGAAGGAATTGAAGCTATTAGAATAGTTATTTGGTACTGGTTTTAGCATGCATACGCGGGGTACATAGATAAGAGCATTATGATAGGAATTCTATTCAACCCATTTTGATCGTGCACTATAATGGCGATAAGGAGAAGGAGGTTCGTGTTGGTGCTGTAATCATGTAAGAGAAGTGCGGGTTGTTTGTTTTTTTGGCGTCGTAGTTAGATTGTCAGATGTACTAGATAGTGAGTAGTAAGGATAAGAGAAAATCCGATATTAGATTGTGAAAGAAGATGACTCGTAAGGATTGCAGTAGATATATAATTTGAGTTAAACATTGAGCGAATAATTACCAATGTAAGTGCATAATTGTTATTTTTTAAATAACCTAGAATGATTTTAATAAATAACATTTCCTCGCAGAGAAGAACTTAATTTTGTTATTTTTATTACTTATTTACTGGCTAAAGATGATAAGCAGTAAGTCAATAGAACAAACGTGGCAGCTTGGTGTAGAGGGGTTGCTAGGGGCTGCTTACTGGATTTACTGATTTATTGCTTTAAGGTACGTAAATATATGTTTTTAATAAATTTATAAAATTTTATGTAAAGATTTTTTAAAAACTTGATAGTTTATAAAATTTATAAAAAAAAGTATTAACAGTTAATAATAATTCTTTGTTCAAAGATAATATTTGATTTAATTATAGAAGTTATAAGAAACTTTGAAATAATTTTAGTTACTTTTGGATGTATATACATGTAGTATTTAATTAAAAACCAGCATGTTTTTATAATTAATACGTTAGGATTCATACAAAAGACTTATTTGATATGTTTAACACGTTGGGTCTTATGGACGAGTGTAGTGTGGTGTGTGTGTGTGTGTGTGTGGCGTGTGTGGCGTGTGTGTGTAGGTGTAGGTGATGTCTATGTATGTGTGTAGGTGTAGTGTGTGTGTAGTGTGTATGTGTGTGTGTGAAGTGTGTGTGGTGGGTGTGTGTGGTGTGCTGTGGTGTCTGTTCTAAATAATAATAACATAGGCATGAAGTAAATAACTAATTTTTAATAATAAGAAATGTAATTAATAAAGAATAAAATATAGATAATGAGTAAGTAAAAGAATATGTCAAAATAGGCAGGAAGTAGAAATAATGACGGAAGTATATAGGGATAAGACTGTTCAGTTAATAATGATAGTACAATGAAAAGTAAGGATGGAAAATAAAAAATTAAATATATATAAAAATGAAAAAATAAAAGATAGATAAAAACTTCGAAGAAAGAACCTAATAAAAATAATAAAATAAAAAGTATTAACCAAAATAAAAAAAATGTTAATAAATATAATGAGTTAAAGCAGTAAACATATGAGTTAAAGCAGTAAAACATATGAGATAGAAGCAGTAAAGCAGTAACAATAATGAGTTAAAGCATGTAAAGGCGTAAAACAAAAGCAATAATAATCCCTTGTTGCTATGGTGGACAGACCTGGAGGAGTGTTTGGATTCTAGATAACTGATTATTCACTGCTTAAGGTTAGTAATGTATAATAAAATAGGTGAGTTAGAAAGCAGTAATGGAATGTGGCAGAGTTATATATAGCAGTAAAAGCTAGTAGTTAAAAAGGATTGTAACACAAAAGCGGATACTAAGATTGGAAATCATCGAGGACTTGGTTCGCCTAGTGTACGCACACTCTGATACAATGATTTGTTCACTGAGCTGTTATGGGAAAGCGTGGGTATGTATAGGTTATGGCTGTAAGAGGAGATTAAGTAGAGAGTAGTGTAGATGAGTAGAGGCCCAGAGTGAAGGTACATCATGAGGATTACTGATTGAGAAGCTACGTAAGCAGTAAAAAAAAGCATACTGAATCCCATTGTTGTTGATGATTTGATTTTACTGATTTACTGCTTTAAGGTATGTAAAGTATATGTTTTTAATAAAGTTCGTACAATTGTAGTAAATAAATCATTATAATCAGCCACTCTGGTTTTTTCTTCTTACATACAATTTATTAAAAATTTAATTAAAAGTATTAAGTAAAAATATATAAAGAATAAATAATGTTAATAAATATATAAGGTTAAGCAGTAAATCAGCAAATCAGAAAATCAATTACTATTCTCTCTGCTGCTAGGCAATTGAAAGCTATTGATTTACTGTTTTACGGCTTTAAGGTTTTTATTAAAACTGTTTTTAATAAAAAATGATTTAAGTGTGAAGTAAAATGAATGATCTAGTATATTTGAAAATGAATTTTGAGTTGCATAAAATAAACCAAAGTAAGAAAATATTGTGTTAAATAATAATAGGTCTGTAATGATTTACAGCAGTTTTAGGATCGGAAAATGTTTTTTAATAAAAATGTTTAAGTATGAAATAAAAATGAATGACTCATAGTATATATAATATTTTTTCATTACATCGCGGAAATAATGCGCCTGCGGGCGCCGCGGCGGGGCGGAGCGGAATATGGCGCCTCCGGCGCGCGCGCAGCGGGCGGGTAGCGCGGGTCGACCTGCGGGTGCGGTGTTCGACTGACTTTGAGCGGAGGGCGCATGCGGCGCCTGGTGTTCAATTATGACTAGGGAAGAATCGATATTAGTCTGTTCTATGAGGAATGGTATAAGGTTAGAAATTTTCGAAACTCCAACATTGCTTCGGCATCAAACAAAATTGATTCGTGAAAACTGATCCATCGATGCTGAGGCATCTAAAGTTGAGGCATCAAGTTGAGGCAATTCAAAATATCGAGGTGAGGCAGTGTAAGAGGTAAGGGTGTATAAGTGTGAGTGTAAAAGTGTATAAGGATAGATGTGTCTAAGAGGAGGTTCAGTGCTTATAAGTGTGGTATGTATGTAAGTGAAAGTGTCTATGGTGAGTGTGTGGTGTAAGTGTTTATGGAGAGTGTAAGTGTTATAAGTGTCATAGTGTGTATAAGTGTCATAGTGAATGTGTGTAAAGTGTCATTAGTGGGTATGTGTGTACGGTTGTGTCAGTTGATGCATCAAAAATTATATATCTAAAATCTATATAAAAAATATTGGTCATATTAAATATATATATATATATATATATTATATATTATATATTATATATATATATATAGGCTATAAGTGTTAGAAAAGACTAACTCATAGTAGGAAGCATCTAGCACTTATAATATACACCAATTGAATCTATACCTTATAACCTAGGGGTAGAGACCAATATTACGGCTATTCTAGGCTCAGGGGAGCTAGAAACAGGCTTGAAAAAAGTGGACTCAAGTTGGCACTATGTGGCACTTCAGATTGGCACTATGTGGTCCTTAGCACTCATTGGCATCCACTTGGATCATTGGGCACTCATTGGCGATCCTTGCAACTCAACTGGCCTCATCTTATACTCATAGAAATAATCATAGAACACTAATAGATACTTCTTACGGTGATTCTTACGTGTGATTCGGGACCATCAAAGTCATCAAAAAAGCTACAAGGTCAAAAAAGTTACAATGGCAAAAACGCCCTTGAATACAAAAGGTTGACCGAAAAATTTGGTTTCTCAAAATTGCCCCCTGGATGACCAAAGGGTTGGCCGGAAAATTAGGGCTGCCCGAAAAATTAGGGATGGCAAAAATTAGGTGGGCCAAAATTGACGCATGGAAGACAAAAGGGTTGGGTCGTGTGTTTGTAACTTGATGTCTCAAGTGTACATGTACAGTGCCTATGGGAAAATGTAAGTGTCAGTAAGTGAATGTGTGTATAAGTGTAAGTGTGGTGTGTGTGTGTGTGTGTGTGTGTGTGTTGTGATGTTGTGTGGGTGTGTGTGTTTGTGTGTGCTTGTGTGTGTGTAAGTCAATCTGTGTGTGAGTGCAAGTAAATTGTGTGTGTGTAAGTAATTGTGTGTGTAGTAAATTGTGTGTGAGTGTAAGTAAATCTGTGTGAGTGTAAGTAAATTGTGTGTTAAGTAAATCTGTGTGTGTAAGAAAAG
>JABUQX010028067.1:20000-22500 GCA_015478945.1 Trachelipus rathkii
TATCACAGTATCAAAAACTTTCTCCTGAGGATCAGAACATCATTTCTCCAGTGCTCCTAAACAACTCCTATTTTTGTCATCCAGAAAACTTGTTGCTAGCTGGTGTTGCAGATGAACGGGAAACAATAAGAAGATTTTCATGTCAACAAATTCTTCAAGCAAGAAAGAAAATTTCCTCCACCAATGTGCAAGTTCGCTGCTTTGATAAAAGGCAGCTAAACGTCAATCTCAACGCCACTTCCTACATGGAACTGATAGACTGGGGGAGTACTCCTATCACCCCCCCACCTCTTCTTGATGATATTAGTGATGATATTTTGGTTAGTAATCAACAAATTCTCCTACCAAAGTATCCGTGTCATTCGGTCGATGTTGAAAGAAATGTCAAAGATGTTTCCGCTGTTTCTAGTAGGGTCGTTGGTCATACTTCTCGACATGGTGCAATACTACAAACCAAACATTCTCGAATCGAAATACCTTCAGTACAGACAAAATCTGATTTTCTATGAGATTTTGTACTATGCAGGTTGTTTAGCATGTAAGAATGTAAGGATATTTAAGCTATACTGTATATCTGGCTATATATATATTTTTGTTTTTAAATAAAAAGATTCAAGGTAAAGTTGGGGTATGAAAACAAATCTTGAAGAACTTACTTTTAACACATTTCAGTTTTGTATCTGAATGAGGCACCAAAATAAGTTTGTTTCAAAATCTGCATACAACTTTTGTAAATGTTTTTCAACCCGGCTTAAATATATATATATATATATATATATATATATATATTATATATATAAAATATTTTATTTTATATTAAAAAATATTATATATATATATATATATATATATATATATATATATATATATATATATATATATATATATATATATACAATTATGTAGATAATTTATATTATACATAATATATATATAATATTATATATATTATATTATATTATATTAATATATATATTTATATATATATATATATATAATATTATATATATATATATATATATATATATATTATATTATATATTATATATATATATATATATATATTAATATATAATCGTTATATATATATATATATATATAGTATATTTATAATATATTATTATTATAATATAACTGGCAACAAAGATTTTGCGGCAAAACATTTGAAGGCCATTTTATAGGTAACTTGTTGCCCGGATTCGAATTGATACCGTTTTCCTAGATTGGCTCTAGTTTTTTGAGATACAGGGGTGGTCACAAAAATACTTTAATAACAACATTTATGTAGGTTGTCAACGTAATTTCACAAAAAAAAAAAACCCGAAAGATATATATCAAATTGTTAATGAGTAAGTAAATAAAATGCTAATAGGTCAAAACTTTCAATTCAGTACAATGAAATCACAATAAATGCATTACAAATCGCTGTCTATATGATTGTCTTCTGTGTGCAGAATGTGGACAATCACGTTGAAGGCTCCAACAATAGTCTGCCATCATGTGTGTATCCCATCTTCTTTGGTATCTTTCTTCCATCACCTTGATCTTGATGGAACCTCTCCCCTTGTTCCTCACTATAGCATCCTAGATTATCAGAAACCGATCTAAGTGATTATGTAGAAAGTGAACTTTTATGCTCATATTAGCATTCAAATTTTTGAAGTCTGAAAGCATTTTCTGTACGAGTTCTACATAGTTGGCAGATTTATGGTTGCCCAAAAAGTTCTGAACAACCAAGATAAAACTTTTCCAGGCAGATGCTTCAATATCAGTCATGGAATTTATGAAATTGTCATTCTTGATGATTTGGCGAATTTGAGGGCCGCTAAAGATTCCAGCTTTGAGTTTCTCCATACTCAACCCTGGAAAAAATCTGCAAATATATTTGAAACATTCACCATCTTTGTCTAGGGCCCTAACAAATTGCTTCATCAGTCCTAGTTTGATGTGGAGTGGTGGGAAAATAATTTTTCCCTGTCAACCAGTGGTTCGTTAATGATATTTGATGCACCTACAGTCATATTTTTCCTAGCAGGCCATACAACTTTTTCCCAGTGGTCTTCTTTAGCCCAACTATCCCACAAGGGTACTTAGTATATCCGCTTTGCTGCCCAAGTAAGATGTTGACCATCTTCAAATCAACGAATATAGACCACTGGTGTTCATTATATCTAAGCTTCTGAAAGATCATTCTTATATTTTCATATTCCTCTTTCAGTTTTGTTGAGTGACCTATTGGAATCGATGTATAACTATTGATATTGTTCAATAAAACACACTTCAAGCTTCTCGTTGAACTATCCATAAACAATCGCAAATTTTCTGGTCGGTATTTAGGTAACCCCATTTGGAGTAGGAGTCCAGGGATGTTCCTACAGTATACTAGGTCTTCTTCTTCAATGAAATATGGAAGAAGTACTACTTCTCTTGTCCGAAAAAAAGTTATTTCTTCGGCCTTGAAACATTCTTTTCAATTAGTCTAGATGCTAAAAGCTCAGAA
>JABUQX010028068.1:0-7500 GCA_015478945.1 Trachelipus rathkii
GAAAAGAGAAGCAAACTCTTCCCTGAAAGGAATCAGAAGCTTTTATTTGAACCATAATTTTGAGAATTATTATTTCAAGGTATTAATATAAAACCTTTACAAATGGTGGAGGCTTGGGACAAACGTTTGTGGTTGGTGCAAAGAGTTGGCGATACACACAGGTGTCCCGCCACTCTGGTAACAACGGGCTTATATCTGATAATACTATAAATATATACTACTATATATATATATATATATATATTACAATTAAGTAATAGAGCAATATCATGTTGATCGTTGTAATAGCAAGATTATATATAGAAATTATATATATAATATATATAATATATATATATATATATATTAGTACTTGTGGCTAACACTCTTAAAACTTAACTATACGCTATCCGCATCCCCAATCCGCGGAGAGTGATTTATATACTATCCGCATCCGCATTCCGCGGACATAGTAGTGAATGAAAAAAAAAATACAACCCGTAGAAATCACTATTTACGCACACCTCTATATCTTTTTCAACCTGTATTTAAATATATTTATAAATTCCACTGTTAGTCTGATCTGATGATGGCGTGGACCGAGTATATGTCCTATCGTAAACATAGACACTCATGTTCGAGAATCTTAAATCTCCTACACATTCTCATCTGTCGCTTTCCCGAATGCTGATTCATGTAGGCCTAGTTAAAATCTTTTCTTCCTTCTACTGCAATAATCTTTTTTGCTTCTGCTACTGTTCTCCTAACAGAACGATTTTCAGGCCTTTTTTGATTACTTACTACTTCTCCCGAAACTGTAATATCTTCTCAATCAAATTAGTGAGTCCTCTATTTAAGGGATCTTCAATGTACACAACATGAATGTTTGATTGTTCATCCTTTCTCATGAGCTGATATCTTTTTTTAAGTGGGAAAGGCGAAGCCGAATCAATCCATAGTATTTCCTCAAAACATACTCGGAATTCTGGACAACTAATTAAAGAACCTACACACATTCCGGATCGTTCCAACCAATTCTTGAACACACTGACCTATGTTTCACCACTAGCCCTTTCTTCTCTATAAATACACCACCTCGTTCCTATCCTGTGTATATCTTACCACAAAGCTTACATCTCTTTAAATATAATTACTTATCTCACCAACACTCCATTCCTGCCCTATGCGGTTTTTCTGGCACTTTGATCGGGCTGAATTGGGAGGCATTGCGTTGCTTCTACGCTAACTATAATTGAAGTGGACTGCTTTGAATCTGAAGACGCTTCAGCTTCTGCCGATAAAGGGGGAGCTGTAACGTTGATGGATGAACAGGTTCATTCCTTCTTCGACTAAATCTTTTTCTCATCAAAATCCATGGTTCGATCTTGCTTGTTCTCTGGCCATTCAGGGCTAGAAGGAACATACGGCGTACTGTCACATTTGAGCCCGTATCGGAGGGTGGGGGGGGTATTCTCGGTTCTCCTATCTAACCTTTAGCTTAATTTTCATTCATCATTCAGCAAGAAGTCAGTTTCCATGATTACTCTACGAACGAATGCAAAACCGACACTTATTCAATAAAGAAAGTGCGATGGACCTCCTTGGTTCTTACTGACAAAATCTTTTCTGGTCTCTTGAAAAAAAACATCTCTAAACAACTTCTGTAAATCATTTTTTCCTCCTCTTATTCGCTCTGATGGGTTCTGTTGCTAATACTTCAACTGAAAAGGCAAATCTCTTTGGCTCCTTATTTTCCTCTAACTCAACCCTGGACGATCTGGCATTTCCTCTTCTCCTCCTTCTCCTCAATCAGATGTCCTATGCCTTACCTGGCGCATTACATCTTGTATCGGGTACATGGGCTTCCTGAATCTAATGAACGTAGGAAGGCGTGGGCACCGGATGGCATGCCTCCCAGAGTTTGGGGAAGTGTGCTTCCGTGCTGACCGCCCCTCGTCAACTATATTTCTTTGCCTCAAAAACTAGCACTTTTCCTCAGTGTTGGAAGCGCGCATATGTCTAACCAATTCCGAAAAAGGAAGCTTCTGTGATCCTTCTAAACTATTTCGCCATATAGCGTCTAAACTTGTATTTTCATCATAAATCTTTGGAAACCCCTTCTCAACTCTCACTTCTTGGACCATCTGGAATCTCATTCCCTTCTTTTTCTGAATCACCAGTACGGTTTCGGCCACCTGATGCGTCTACTAGCGATTATTACTTTTCCTATTTAACAGATTTATGGTTTTCCCACCCGTAAGGACTCACGGGGAGACTTGCGTTGGTGGCCGCTCGACATATTCCAAGCATTTGACCGGGCTATGCACGCAGTCACTGCTCTCAAAGCTCCCCTCCTTGGGTTCCTTATTCTCTTTGCTTACTTATGTCTAGCTTTCTTTCAAATCGCTCAATATCAGCTGTTGTTGATGGGGTGACTTCTTTTTCTGTCAATAGTGGTGTTCCTCAGGGTTCTGTATTATCTCTTACTTTATTCCTGCTTTTCATTAATGATCTTCTCACCTGCACATCTAACTCTATTCACTCATATGCCGATGACTCGACCCTTCATTCTTAA
The DNA here is from genome assembly GCA_015478945.1 of Trachelipus rathkii. NCBI lineage: Eukaryota > Metazoa > Arthropoda > Malacostraca > Isopoda > Trachelipodidae > Trachelipus > Trachelipus rathkii. The sequence goes on from JABUQX010028068.1 coordinate 2,555, forward strand.
GCTCATTTCAATTCTGCCCCCTCTATTACTTCTAGATTGTCTCGCCTTAATCATTCCGATTCCTATTCTTCGCTTGATCTGGATAGAATTTCGGGTGGGGTCGTCTCAACCTTGTGAAATTTAATTCTTTAAAAACTCAACTTCTGCAAATCTCCCTCTCTAAGACACCTAACTTTCTTATCTCTTTCGACGGTTCTCTCGTCTCTCCTGTTGACAATATAAACATCCTTCACCTTAACAAACAAAAAAATGTCTTGGAAACCTCACCTCACAACGGTTGCTAGTGCGGCCTCAAAGAAATTGGGAGTTCTGTTTAGACTGGCGGACTTTTTTTCCTCTTCTCAGTTACTCCAGCAATACAAGTGTCTCATCCATCCTTTTATGGAGTAATGCTCTCATAATCTGGGGGGGGGGATTCTGGTTTCACCCGGCTTTTGGATAAGGTCGAGTCAAAGGTCAAAAGGCTTTATAAAACTGTCCTTTTTTTTCTAGTTCACTTGACCCTTGTACTTTTGCGGCGCGATCTTGGATTTTTCCTTTTTTTCTATTGTACCTTAACGGGAAGCTGCTCGAGGGAACTTTCCACATCGTGTACCACAACCTTTACGACGCCCTCGTAGCACAAGGGGTGCGGTGGGCACATGAGTTTGTGTTGATATTAGTAACTCCAGACTAGTTCGTTTGCGCGTGCCTTCCTTTCTTTCCGCAACCTCTGTTCGGGGCGTTTCTCTTCCATCATCTGATGCATTACGGCTCAGTTTAATCTTCGTTGGTTTAATTGCGGCGGATCAATTTTCGGGGCGTTCAAACAACCCCCTCCTCAAATAAGGTTCTGCCCCATGAGCGGCGGTGACAACTATAAAAAAAATAAATAAAAGTTCTAATAATGCCCTTAAGCTAGCTGAAACCCACAAGAATTGGTTCCGACGGTAGAACCACATCAGAATCATAAAAGCATAACCGAGGAAAGCTTGCTCGCATGACAGAAAAAAGTTCACAGAAGTGAAAGCCACCTTACTCAGCAAACCCTGTCAAACAGCACTGATAGTGACGATGGTGCTTTTCAGCAAATATAAACCTACTGAAGATTGGAAAGAGGATTTAGATGTTAGACTGATTAAAACTCATAGGCCGAATTGACTTGAATTGACATCTTCAATCACCTTCAAAGAAATCACACCAAGGAACCCCCATCGAAAAAACTGAAGAGACAATTATCAAGGAAGCAAAGATAATTCAAATTGCAATCTGTGAAAGAGGAGATGAGGCTCTACGAAACAATAGAGGTGCTGGCCTACAGAAGAGAATCCTTTCATGTAGTGGCATGAAAATGGGCCAAGGTTTCCAATTATTATCAGTGCTTGCAAGCAAATAATTATCAGCCACTCCCTCATCAGTCGAGAGCGAGCGTATTTTTAGTGTAGGTGGGAATGTAAACACTCCAAAAAAGAACAGGCTCTCGCCAGATACTAGTGAAGCTTAATGTTTTTTGCATCACAATTTGAGATTTTTGGAACTGAGTATGAATGATATTTCTATTCTTTACCGGGTTGGTTAAAAGGAGAATATTGTTAATGTCCTGTTTGAGAAATAGAGTTTTTATATTTTGTCTTATTCAGCTGATTAATTGAGGTCACTCTTCTTCATTATTTTTATTCTTTATATAGCTAGTTAAAGAATCTTCTTGTAAATTGTAATCATGTTAAAACATAAAAGCTAGTAGCTAAACTTTGTTAATACTTACTGGAAAATGGAAATGGAATATTTTTGAATAAACACAAAATAAAAGTTATAATATTTTTTTTGCATTTATTATTCCTTAAAGATGCTATTTTAATTTATAAAATAAATATACTAGGGCGGGAACAACCAAATATGAAATAAATGACTAAGTATTGGTTGTACAGAGGGAATGCAATCCTGAGTTGCCTAGCAGTACACAAATGTTCTATCTTATTACTGTGTATTTATTATATTAATTAAAGTATCGGTATCGGTATCGGTATCGGTATCGGCACCTAAAAAAATAGGGTATCGGTATTCGGTATCGGCCTCTTCCTTCTTGGTATCGGTACATTCCCTAATATATATATATTATATATATATATATAATATATATATATATATATATATATATATATATATATATATATATATATATATATATATATAATATATATATATATATATATATATTATATATATATATATATATATATATAATATATATATATATATATATATAATATATATATATATATATATATATATATATATATATATATATAAATATATATATATATAATATATATATATATATATATATATATATATATATAATATATATATATAATTAAATATAATATATATATATATATACAGTATTATATATATATATATATATATATATATATAATATAATAATATATATTATATATATATATATATATTATATTATATATTATATCTAGAATTATATATATATATAATATAATATAATAATATTATATATATATTATATATATATATATATATTATAATATATATATATACTATATATATATATATATATATATATATATTACCCATTTGCTTATGGTATGTAATGACATTCCAGGTGCCTAATTGGTTTGCCTTCTTGTCATGCGTTCATATCACACTCCCATCCTCCAGGACAACATATCATATACACTACTGTATAATCCACACCCCTTCTTCTAGGACAACATCTTACAGACATCCCTATCCCTTTATATCCATACGTGTAGGGAGAAAAATTGCCCACATCGTATGTCCTGCCGTGTCGTAGAAGGCTACTAAGGGACGGTGGTAGTTAGGTTGGCTGCCTACTACCACTTATCTTTTGCCAGGAATGCTAATGCATGCCTCAGAGAAGGTCGTGATTGCAGTAAGCGCCCTTCTATCCTTCGGCGAAAATGTATGAATCGTATCTGTATATGAAATGTCAGAGGAATAAATGTTGAGGAGAGAGGTGATGGATGTATTTAGAAAGGGCAAATTTGATTTGCTCGCTGTGACTGAAACAAAGATGAAAGGAAACGGTGAAAATGAGTGGTGTGGTGTGAAATGTGTTTGTGTTGCTGTGGAAAGGAATGAGAGTTGTGGTAGAGAGCTATGGTAGATTTTGTGTGTGTGAGTACTAGAAGTCTAAAGGTTAAATTTAAGTTTGAAAAGGTCAAAATTTGTGTGGTTGCGACATATGATCCATCTGAGGGTAATGTTGAAAAGAGTACGATTTTTGGATAATCTGAATGATGTTTTGGATGGGGGGAATAGGAGATTCAGTTCATTTGCAACATATCTGCCCATTCAAGGATTTTTTTTTACAGTTGTCACCACCACTCACGGCAGAGCCCTATTCAAGGAGGGGGTGTAGTACTCTCAAAAGTTCACCCTCTAGCGCAAATTACGCATATGAGCACAGACGCAGGCTTTAAAGTGAGGAGATTAAATTCAGTAGGAAATACAGAAGATGGAAGAGAATTCACAAAACAGAGGTGGTGGGAAAGAAGGAAGCACCACAGCAAACTAGCCTGGAGTTACCAATGTCAACACAAACTGTGAGCAGATACAGAACCTATTGTGCTACGAAGGCGTCGTAAAAGTTGGTGCGTTACCGAGTGATAAGTTTCCCTCGAGCACTTGCCCTGCTGCGCGTACCTATTAGGATAGAGAAAAGCACAACATCGCCTCGCAAGATAGAGGGTCAAGTTGAACTGGAAAGTACAGAACAGTTATAAGCCTTTTTGCCGTTGATTCGACCCTGCATGTCCAAAAAGCCGGGGTGAAACCAGAGCCCTCCCCCTCAGATATGAGAGCAGTACTCATACATGGGCGAATGAGACCTTTGATAGCGGAGGGCAACTGAGAAAAGGGAGGAAAGTCTCGAGTCTTAAACAGAAACTTCCAGTTCCTTTGAGGCCGCCCTAGAAACCATTGTGATGTGAGGTTTCCAAGGACATTTTTTTTGCTCATGTTAAGGCCAGAGATGTTTATATGTTATTATAGAGACGACAGAACACGTCGAATGAGCCGGAAGTTAAAGGTATTTTGGAGGAAGGAGATTTGTGGAAAGTTGGGTTTATAAAGAATTGAATTTCACCAAGTTATTCGACCATCAGCGAGAATAAATCGGAAAGATTAAGGCGAGAGGCAATTCCAGAAGTAAAAGTGGGAGTTAGAATTGATATGAGTTAAGAATGAAGGGTCGGAGTCACGGAATGAGTGGAAAGAGTTAGAGGTGCAGGTGAGAGATCATTAATGAAAAGTAGGAATAAAGTAGGAGATAAGACAGAACCCTGAGGAACACCACTATTGACAGGAAAAGAAGAAGTCGCCCCCATCAACAACAGCCGATATTGAGCAATTTGAAAGAAAGCTTAGATATAAGTAAGCAAGAGAAAGGAGGAAACCCAAAGCGAGGGAGCTTGGAGCAGCAGTGGCGCGTGCCATTACTTCGGTCAATTGCTTTGGATATGTCAAGCGCCACCACCCAAGTCTTCCCCCTAGTTCCTAAGAGCGAAAAAACCATTAAATTGGTTAGATAGGAATGTATATCGCCAGTAGACTATTCAGTGCAACGAGAGCCATACTGGCGATCGGAGTGAGTTTCCAGATGATCTAAGAAGTGAGAGTTGAGAAGGGTTTCAAGATCTTAGATAGAATACAAGTGAGAGGTACAGGGCGATAGTTAGAAAAGATCAGAGCGGCTCCTTTTTCGGAATAGGTTGGACCTGTGACAGCTTCCAACACTGAGGGAGGAAAAGTGCTAGTATTGAGACATAGAGAATAAAGTTGAGCGAGGGGCCGAAGAGATTAGCCTTTTCAGTTGAAGAATTAGCAACACAATGATCAGATCGAATAAGAGGAGGAAAGGCAGATTTACAGAAGTTGCTAGAGATGAAAGTATTTGTCAGTAGGAGCAA
>JABUQX010028068.1:10000-13160 GCA_015478945.1 Trachelipus rathkii
CTCCACAATACACATTTTCAAACTCTTCTTCTTCTTTTCCAATCTCTCTTCTCGCTCTTTCTTTCTAGTTTCCACTGCGTCCACACTCGACGACGGTCGAATTATATATATATATATATATATATATATATATATATATATATATATATATATATATATATATATATATATATATATATATATATATATATATATATATATATATATATATATATATATATATATATATATATATATATATATATATATATATATATATATATATATATATATTTGCAATCCATTTATATATGTAGAATAATAATACTCTTGAAATTACATAATTGGGTAATCATGTTAAAAAAAACTGAAGCAGTTCTGAGATCTTTAACTGTATAGTTAGCTTATTCAGTTATTAGTACAGAAGATCTGCATCGTTGAAAAGATGCTCGCCATTACACTTATTGAAGGGCATGCCAAGTATTCCCTGCCGAATTGCAAGATGTGAAAACTTTTACAATTATCACACCATCAAACCAATGGATCTTTATCCGATTCCAAGAGTTTTCGCTTTTGCTTATAATAATCTTCGATCAATGACAGAGTGTCCTTTGACACCTCTGAACAAGACTCTTCATCGCTGCTAGAAGCCAAAAGAACGTTCATGGATTCTGCAATAGTCGCTAACAGATAGTAAATGTGTGTCTGTTTCTCTGCAATCTTTTCCTTTTTTTTGGCTGGTGATTTTTAGCATCATTTGATCACATAGGCATACTTAATAAATTTTACCTCTGTAGAACACGTGGTTCAAGAAATTTGGTTTGTATCTAGAATCCAGAAAAGTTCTATTGCAAATGCGTAATCGTTTTGCAGATTTTTGAAATCTATTATCTATCTCCAGCATTAGTGTTTCCTGTCACCTTGAAAGTTCCTTACTTTTAATAGCAGCATTCAGCGCAGCTTTCATCGTTGCATCGTCTGGCAAACAAGAATTTTCTGAGATAATAGTCTTAGTTACCTCTTCAAACGGTTTAAGAAGAGTAATACAATTACCTAAAATCGTATTATCATTACCTGTCAAGCCTTTCACCTTTGTGTTTGTTCGAAGCATAAGGGGAGACAGCTTCATTTATTTCTCCCATGTATGTACCAACTACTATTCCAACGAGTCTTGCGTTACAGAAAGTTGAGGAACATTTAGTCTCATAATTCATAAATGAATACTATCCGCTATCCGCAAAAAAATTCATGCGGATGCGGGTAGAGAAAAATTATGCGGATGCGGATATCTGCTACACCTCTAGTCTTTACGGTATTTTACCGTATAGCATTTGGAGATTAGATTCATTGGAAAGTGGTATATTTTTTATTCTCAAAAGCAAGCGAAAAAAAATAGTTGAAACAAAAAAATGTTTTATTGTAACTTTGTAAGCACTAAGCTGAGTCAGAGTCGAAATTTTGAATTTGACTGCTGGAGTCGGAGTCGGAGTCGGAGTCGAAAAATTTATTTACGACTCCGCAGCCCTTTGTTACACAATTTCCATATCCAGTCAATCACAATTTCGCCTCCATTCTTGATTATTTCACCGGTAGTTCCTTCTATACCTGCAGATTGACCATTCTTCAACTTTCTCACTCTACCTATTACAACCACCCTGCTGATTAACTGATCCCCAAAATACCTGTTTCTTCTTATACTATCAAATCCTTACATGTTCATTATCACCTCTTCATTATTGCTAATATTATTCTGATTTTCTAAGTGTTCCCTCCACACTCTCCTCACATCCATTTCATTAATCACGAAAGTATTATTCTTATTCATTACTCTACTCTCATTCTTAACTTAAGAGTAAAATATATTTTGTTAACGGATAGGATAATATTTAAAAGTTCTTTTCCTTACCATTTACCGTAATAAATTATCAATCAAGAAAGTTGACAGTTCTTTATAAGTTATTGCAGCAAATGTCAGATGTTGATAACTTTAATTTCATTATTTTTTTAAACAGTTTATTAATTATATTTTTTACATTATGTCAGTCTTTAAGTACACTCATGCCATAGTTTGTAGAATGCCGAAGTCTTCTAATAACAATTTCAAATTCTATGAAAACTAAATGCAATAGTTAATATGTTTTTACTCGTCATATTGTACTAATATGGCAAATAAAACTCATTACCCTACATAACTATATAGATAGATTGTAGTAATAGTTTACTTGCCATAATAGTAAATTGACAAAGTAAAACATATTAACCTATTGTATGTGTAGTTTTCATAAGAATTTGAAATTGTTTTAAGCTAATTTATAATGGTGGCAAAGATATAAAATATTTATAGTTTCATATGTCTGATTATTGTTCATCATAATCATAAAAAATTGAATACAGTAGCTTTTCTGAATCACTAAAAAAATTGTAAAATATGTTTCTAATACATGCCCAGAACTGATTCTTTACATAGCCTATAATCTCATTGGATGATGACCTTTTGTTGATAGAAAGAAAAAAAAAATAATAATATATATATAGCTATATGTTACAATTGATATATTTGTTAACAAATGTAGGTGTCAATATCAGGTAATCACTGGAAGCAGAAGCGAAGTACTTTTATGCTAAAAGTTATGGCAGTGTAAGCAATACAAAAATATCATCTCTTAGTCAGAGTAATTTGTTCTTAGAAAAATCACCTGTTTTAAATTAAATGAAAGCTGCTTTCTAATGGTCATTAAAAACAGAAAATTGTGATTATGCTATGTCATGAAGTACATCATTCTACACACCTCCTAAAGGTAATGAGTGAGTCTGGATAGTAAAATTTACAATCTGATATCCTGTTCTAACTCTGAGAACTTACTGAAACTAAAATATAGTTAGATTGATCCATAAACAAACAAAAATAGTAGCCTATTAAATGATATTTTACTTATGTAAAGAAAACAATTATTTTAACCTTTCAAATATATAAAACCTAAACATTAATAGAACTGTAATGGCAAAAAATAAAGTTAAATCTTCAAACTTGAAGAAATTCATCAGGTGATGATGGCTACAATAAAACAAAATATCTATAACTTCAATTTTCAAAAAAGGAAAAAATTAAAAATATATATAGTGGGTCTAGCTTATTCTAAAATATAGCTCAAACTTTTATTTAAAATAAAAAAAAAAAACT
>JABUQX010028069.1:0-42500 GCA_015478945.1 Trachelipus rathkii
ATACTTCTGCTATACATTATATAAATTTTTCCCACATTATTTTATGTCCTTTTATTGATAGGGTAGATGGATACCGTATCCAACTTTAATCAAAACGTTAAGTATTTTCTAAGTACATACGTTGTTTAATTTAAGTCTCGTAGTGATTAAATTAGGTATATTTATACCTCTTATGATTTTTTTTTAATAATTATATATATTTCTTGGTTTGTATGCACACTGTTACTTATATATATTTATTCATTTATGTTGGGGAGGGACGCGGGCTGACGACCTATTATACTATATACCAGTATACTATACTACTATATGGTCTATACTGTATATATTAAATAGTTGGTTATCAGCGCTGATCCCTGCTTATACATACTTAGTTATCCTTTTTTATTTGTGATTATTATTATTTATAGGTTAATAATATATATAGGTTATTAATATAATTATTTCATATTGGTTTTCATATAATACCTAATACTTTTGCTTTTCCTTAGGGTACTACTTTGACCGTATAGCGTCTATCATTGTTTTCTAATACCCCTCTATAAACATGCTTATACACATATATGTTATAATATACTTACCATTACTTAGCTTAATATAATCATACACTTATATTTTTATCACTAACCATAATATTCCCCTTTTGCCTATAACTCGCGCTAGTTTATTTATAATTTTTAATCTTTTTTCTTGAGTTGACTTATATTCATAGTTACTTACGCTATAGCTTATCTATACTATACATTTTGTTTATTATTATATATATTAGACTTCTTGTTTTGTTTTTTATTTTATGTTTATTATAACCATGCCTTAGTTTGCTTACTATATTATTGTGGTGCATAAATACGTCTACATTATATACTTTTTTGAGTTATTAAAGTTCATACTAATATCATTTATTAGCTGCTATAACATCTTTTGTTTTTATATGTACACTAATCATTTATAACACTATTCTTCAGGCTATTGTTCACCATATTATATTTCATAATCTCACTAGTACCATTTATTTATTTCACATTCTTGTCATTTATACACCTATTTATCCTTTTATTCAATGGTACTCGGACTATTGAGGCCCTATATCTTCGTTATTATAATGAACGTAGGATGAGCGGGCTAGGCGGAGCGCGCGAGCGCTCACGGACGAGTGCAGAGCTGACTAGCGTACGGCGAGAAATATAGCGTAAATGATATATGAGTAAATGGTATGATCAGAGAGCTGTACATATGACCTCAGACGACTAGGTAGGTTGCCTAGAAATATAAGAACAAAGCACGCAGAATTTGTTATCTGTTTGTTTGTGGCGTCAGCTGCCCTATGTAATCAGAGGTATACTATGTCCAATAATATACGTAGTGCATAGTCATGATGCATTATAAAAATATCGCAGTCATGATACGCATTGTGAGCTATTGATACTATAGGAAAGGGAGTTAGACTATGTACTCACAAGCAAGAGACGAACGAATCAGTATGAGCGACTAATAAGAATACAAATGCGTTTAATCAATGAATGCAAGCGAAAGACGGCGGTAACATTAGGTAATATAGAATAAACAGATAGGTAGTACAGCGGCATTATTTTGATTCTAATTCAACTTATCTCATTTTTATATATTCCCCCTCTACCTATTAACTTAATGTAACTTATTAATATATTTCTATATCATCTCGATATATATATATATTATATACTTATCTACTATATTTAATATATACTATATCTCTATATATTAAATATATATACATATATATTATATTATAATTTCATTATTATTTATATTCTATATAATATTTGATATAATTCTCCTTATATTTATATTACTATTATTATTATATTTTACTACAATTATTATTTTTATATTATAAGTCTATAATATAATATATTTTATTCTATATTAATATCATCAATATTCATATTCTTATTTAATATCTATATATAGTATACTATGTACTTATAAAGTATTATCTTTATCCAATTATCTCACTCGTACAGTGGAGCCAGGGGAGAAGTTACCTAGGGGTGAGGTCAGATAAAAGATTGTACGTCACCTAAAAATCCTACTATATATAATTCTTTAGCGGGACACCACCATTTCATGCACTCAACATTATCATCAATTCATACATTAGCTTTTAGCCAGACACTTTGCGTCACTTTCTCCAGACACTACGTGGATGATTGAAGTGTGTCTAGATCGCTTACGTACTTACGAAACAGCATAAAACAGAAGTATGTAGAGAGTGAGTAAGACAAAGTTCGAAAAGATATTTAGCCGCAGTTAATTTTAACAAAGCGTCCTAACTATTTAGTGGAGCCTTTAATTAGTGCGAGAACTTCACGTCGTTCATTCTTAGTAAATTATTCACCTTAAGAGCTATCCACTGGGACTTTCTATTTTCTTACGTTCGTACGAAGACCTCTCATTCTAATTTTATGGTTCGGATCTTCTTACGCCTATATTTATATCTCGAATTTGGGGTTAGATTTACCTTTTTGGCCTCAGTGTTTTTTATGGCCGCACCTATCAGATACCTTACGCGGGCGTCAGTACCATGAGGATCTTGGCTCGGCTCATTTGGTCACCCGCACTCTTATCCAGTGGGCTTTCCTGGTAACACATTACTTTCCCTTCCTCCGTCTCTAACTATGCTACCTTTTGGCTTCGCCTTCGCCTGCGGTGCACTTCAAAAGTCACATTCTCTCCAATTCTTTCAGAGCTATCTCCTTACTGACTTGAACTCCACATATTGTGCGTCGGTCCGTGTTGCTCCGTGCTCGTTCGAGTTCCTTCAGGCAACACTCACAACACTTATAGGTCGGCTTTCAATACCAAATACTCCTTTGACATATCATCCATCCTGCGGTGTCTCACGCCATGAAACATGACACCATCTGGACTTCCATCACACGTTATCGTTTATCTCATTTGTCGTATGTCCTATCTCCACTACATCAATCACATCATAGTTTGTTCTTAATAGTGACGGTGTCATTCTCATTGTATATTCTAATTCTTCTCCACGAGTGGCTGAACATCGCCCCTAGAGGACTTGTCACATCTTCTGGACGGCCATTTTTTGGCCGCATTTGGGTTTTCTACTTTGATCTATAGCGGTATTTATTCCAACCATACGTTCTCGACCTACTAAATGATACGGACTTTGAGGCTATTTCCACTCTCAACGAAACGTAGGTACAACATTTACCTCGTCATATATATGAGATTGGTACATTTTATATGGTCCTTATAATATCTTTTATTCTTTTCATTGCCTACCTATATATTTAGCTTTTCAGGGGTACGGGAGTATATAGGGACCTCATACATACTTTACTACGTGCCTGCGTGATTAATGGATCCCGCGTACCCTCATAGCCTCACATTTATTAACCTACATTGTTCACCACTCTTTTTAAAACCTAATCCTCTTTATATATTATTTTTTTCACTTCACTTCACTATATAACGGTTTTGTTCTTTTTTTTCTACTAATTACTTAATAGGTTATTATTACCGCTCTTGCACCTAACTGACATGTTCGGCGCATTTCTGGGCTTGCCGTTCTTTGCCGTTCTTGCCGCCCTTGCCCTCGCTTGAATTTGTTTTTACGCAACGGTTTGCCGCCGCGTCTATGCGTTGGTCCCGGGGTTAGTGGAGATTGGCCGGCTAAAGCTCGGTTCCAGCACCTGGGGCCACTGCACCCCCGCTTACTTTTTCACTGGTGTCACGACTCGGCTTAACCTTTGGTCATTAACTGCCCTCCCCTACTTCACCTTTGGCCCTACTCATTGCCCCCGTTCTCCGATCCTTTTTCCACGCGCTCCCTACCCCTATCTAATCTTATTATACTAATAATTTGGGTACTACTCATTTGTGCCTCACGTTGTAAGCCTTACACCTATTACTTCAGTCATTAGCCTTATATTTTATTCATTCTCCCCTCTATGTATACATTTAATAGTATTGAAATAAGGTGAGCCCTCCCCCCCTACTCACACGACCGTTTCCTGTTATTTACTTGTTTTACGGGTATATTCCCACCCGTAACGCCCTTATATACTATCTTCTATACTAATTATTTACTGTATACATTACCCCATATTATTGGCTTTCGTTTACCCCGTTAGATACTATTATTTTTATACACTATATATACACACCCTCATATTAGTTCCCCTTATCTCTATTACTATTACTGCTCTCTATCGCATTTTGAAGGTTGTACACGATATGCTAATTTATATTGACGTGAGATAAATCACTTTTAACTGAGGGTGGGAGCGTGAGTAGTCGGAGTCTGGTTTTAGCTCGAGTAGGTGAATGCTTTTTAAAAAGGGGTGGAGTCGGTAGTCGAGTCGGAGTCGGTAATATTCCCTGGAGGCTCGGAGTCGACGTTTTAGGTTCTTAGTCACGCCAAGGACTTAGCTACGAGCTCGCGCTCACATTTCGGCCCCGTCCCTTCCAACCCCCTCCATGGTTCATGTAGGGTGGACTTGTATTGGTAGCTCGAGATGTCGGAGTCTCGGGACATAGCATTTTTGAAGCGACGCTCTCGCACAATCCCTGTTCCTTGTGGTTAGGGACCTTCTTTGACTCATTTTCTCGCTACCTGATGTTGTCGGTTCTTTTACACGACCAAACGTGAGACCTAGGTGTTACAGTTTGTCTTTTGTTTTGATGTTTTCATTGGGTCTATTTGGGGTTAGCTCTCTAGATTTTTTGGTTTCGGTGACTGTAATTCGTCCTACGGTCGACTGTTAGGTTCACTCAGGTTTTAGGTGTCGAATTTATGATGGGTTATACCCATTGGTTTTTTTCGGGGCGTTTTATTGCTTTCTTTCTTCAACCCCCTTTTCCATGGCCTCGATAAACGTAGGTAACTTACGACCCTTTAAGCGAAGATACGTGTGCAATTCATAAGTTCAAGATGTGGTATCCTTTTGTTTGGTGATGGAACTATTACGCGTGACATCTTGTGTTAAGCCCTTGGATTCTTCGTTGAGACTGCTTACACTTCGGCTTTATCCTGTTAAGACAAGTTGCGTTCTGATAAGAGGGGAAGCATGAAGATCCGAGTATCCTGTCCTCCTGTTTACTCTCTGTTATGTCACTACTCTCTCACCACTTTGATTCAAGTCCTCTAGATTCTCGATTTTCTCAATGATGTTATATTGATTCATTCCACGGAGGTTTTACGTGCTTAGGTTTGACGGTTTTTTCCCGCCTTTGCTGGTTCTTTGTAGTCACATCTAATAGTTTTCTTCGTTTTGTCTCTTGGCATCATGCATGGGTGACCAGCGTAGACATTTATTGATGCTAGGGACATTTCAACTGACTTTGTCTGTGTTTAAGGATATGAACTATTTACAGTTTAGCGCTTTAGATATATAAAGCAAACTTTATTTTACGTGCAATGGGTGACCACTCTTGCTGTAATCAACGAGCATTTTTGTTATGGTGTTGGCACAGATTATCTTGTTACTTCGAGCTCTTGGGTGCATTATGTATATCGTCTTATAGGCCATAACGCATTTTATGGATGAATTTTTAGTTTTGTTTTTATAATATTACGTAAAAGGTTGATGTAATTAAAACTCTTTGTCTACGCGTGTCGCTGCGGTTATATACTGGAACTTCCGCTGAGCACTCAGTATATTGTTATTTGATTTATGACAGGGTTATGTTTACAACTTTTGTATTAATTAATACATTCTGCACCGATTTGCTTATTATGTATATATTATCTTTACTTCGACTCACATGTTTTGACCGAGATATGCTTTTGAAAAGCTATGAGTAGACGCTTATCGTTTGTCACTTGTAGCTGTCTAGGTTATCTGCTGGGTTGTTATATTGGTTTTTGCGGTACGTTTGTTTAATGGTTTTAGTTTCTTTTTAAGTCACGTTATTCACCGTACGTATGTTTGGTTGTTCGATAAGGCACTTTGTTCTCGGGTTGTTAAACATATTATTTCCTAGTTCCCACGCGTTATGTTACTGCCTTTCATTATTTTACCTGTAAAAACAATTTGCTAAGTTCCACGCCCAAAATATATTCGATGCGTACCTAGATTATATATTCAAAAAAATTATTTTTTTGTGTTTAATGTTTAGTCGAAATGAATATCTTTCGACATAATTTATGATCAAATGAATGCTAATTAGATTCAATAGTATCAATTTAGGCTTCATGATAGTGGAGGTTAAGCGTGAGGAGGGTAGTTGATGGTTTGATTATTTACATTGTTTATATTACTGATTTATCTCGAATTCAAAGTTGTAGTAAACTATTTTTTAAAATTTTATTTAGAGATATATCTTTTTTATTTACAATAGATAAAATTATTATTATTTCATGTTTCATGTTTAGGATTAATCTGCTTTTTTGTATATTATTGTCATCTTTACCAGTTATTAGTCCTTGTCTTGTTTATGATAACCTTCCTTCCTAGACAAGTGTTTACTAATATTACTCGTCTGATTAAATAATATTAGTTAAGTGTTTAAATGTAAAATTAAATCTTGTTATATTAAAAATGGGTTTTTGTAGATACGATATGTCTTACTGAAAAAGTATGAAATAGGTTACGTTTTGTAATGCAATGGTAGTTTACTTTACTAGTGTTAAGTGTGGATTTTGTTTATGTTAATGTTAAAACTTGTTATTAGTTGCGAAGTTGTTTTGTTAAAGTATTGTCATCCAATTTGTAACATTATTTCTTAGTTCATATGATTATGCTATGTTAGCTTTTTTATTTAATGTGAAAACATTGTTATGTTATTTTTAGCTTATATTCCGTTAGGTTTATAGTTAATGATAAATATGAGTTACGGTTATGATAATTGTTTTGTTAAATATTTTATACTATGGTTAAGGTGAAAATTTACCTGTAATGATATGTTTACGATACGTTTTGAAAAAATTGTCAAGTTTGTATGAATTATGGTTACCGTTCTGTATGCAATGTTAGTTACTTTACTGCGGTTAACAGCTTATTAAAATCAGTAAACTAATCTACACTTTTAATTATGATAAATTTTATTCAAAAGTAACTGTTTTTTATGTTAATGTATGGTTAAAACTTTGTATTTTTTTTACTAATGATTGTGTTTGGATTTAAAACTTTGGTTTATTAAGTTTGCAATTATTCGTGGGGTTTATGATATTTAGTTATTTATTTTAGAACTTTGAATTTTTTTGTTTAAATTTTACTATTTGTTTATAAATTGTAAAAAGTGTTACGTTTATAGCAGTAATTAATTTACTGTTGTTCTGTATGATAGTTTTTTTACGTAGATAAGGATGTGAATAAATTTTTGTTAAATATTTAACTGTGTCAATTGTAATAAAATTAACGTTTAGATATGTATTTAGTAGATGTGCTTGGAAAAAAGGATGAATAGGGTTACATTTTGTATGCATTGTTAAGTTATACTTTAGTATCCGGATGTTAAGTGGTGGGAGACTTTTCTGCTTTAATGTAACAGTTAATTAATTTAGATGCATAAGGCTGTGTTTGAGGTGTTTTGTTATACGTTGTACACTATTAATTTTACTTTAAGCTCGTGGTTATGCTATGTATTTACTTTATTAAACTATTTGATGATTAATTTACTTTATATATTACGTACTAGCGTATATTTACTTTTGAATTAGATAATTGAATATTATTTAGCTAAAGTTTATTACGGATATACTTTTTGTTAAATTAAATTTTACCATGATTAATGTACAATTAACATTGTTATGTTAGAGGTATGCTTGAGAAAGTATGGGTAGGTTTTGAACGATCACTTGTATTCTCTTATTGTTTGGTGATATACTTTCTACTCTGTCTGGTCAGGTGTTTGAAACTCTGTTTGGTTTAAAAGGACAGAAAATGGGATTTTTGGTTGTATGGTTTCTTTTATGCTAGTTCTGGTGTCATGAATGTTGGTAGGATAATTAAGTGGCGATAAGGTTAGTTTTGAGCTTCTTCCGATTTGTCATTTCTTTTGTATGGTAACTTTGCGTTTGTTATTAAGGAGATATCATGATTATTCAACATGATACGTAAATTGCTTAAATGTAAGGTGCTATTATGATGATGATAAATAGGAAGAGGTCTGACATATCTGAATTATTCAAAATTGTTTAATTTTATAAAAGTTTTACCTGTCATATTGTATTAGACTTTTTACCTGAACGCGTTATGGTTTCGTTCGTGTTAGTGTTTAATATAATTCCTTGTTTTACGCTCTTATGAATGGTATAACAAGAAAGTAAATACCCTTCACATTACTTTTAAGTCGTATTGTTTTAATACACTCATAATTATTATTCTTCACTTAGACATTTTTTATCTACTGCTGTGTCTGGTACGATTTGACATCGCCACGCTCTATCTACGCTTGTTGTTGAATATCTTTATGAAGGCTGGTGTATTAAGTTTGTTGGAAACCTTTGTTTTAAGGTTGACAGTTTATTTCATAGGTAAGTTTGTGTAAGGTTTAAGTCGTTTGTTTTCATTAAGATGTGAGTTATGATTAATTTGTGGCTACTAATGTAAAGTCTTTAATTGAGGAATTCCATTGATTTCAATTAATATATTTGATGAAAGTATAATGAATAGATTAGTCAATGTTTATGATAAAATATTTGTTAAATATATCACCGATGTTAATTATAGTAAATGTTATTAACATTGTTATGTTAGAGAACTATGCTTGAGAAAGTGTGAATAGGTTTACGGTTATTTTATGTTATATTCTTGTTCGTTCACCTTTCTTTATTTTCGGCTATGGGTGTTATGTTAGCTACTTTATACTTGTTGTTAAGTGTGGAATTCTAATTGTATTATTATTATTTTATCCGCTTATTGGATGTTTTGGATGATGTGTTTAAGGTTTGTTGTTGTACACATTATAATTCTTTAGACCGGATATGCTTAATGTTAGTTTTATCCAATGTGAATAACTTTTTGTTATTATGTATTTAGCATTACATTATTTCGTTCTGATTTTTAGACCAGTGTATATAAGAACTTTGACTTTTAATTAATGTTAATGTTTATTCAAAATTTTGTAAATTACACGATAATGTGATACTTGAATCACTTTAAGATTCAGATATTGATTTGATAGAATTAAATCTAGAAGGGTAGGAGACGAATGAGGGAGTACTGGTGAGGGGTTGATTTTAATGAATTTTACATTAGGCTTTTTTGGGTAATAGTAATTAAAACTTACAAATTTTTTAGCGTTTTATTTAATCTTTAAATAAAATGAATAAAATTTTTTAGTATAATAATAACAAAAATTATTTTTTTCGAAATATATATATCATTAAAAAATTAAAAGTTTTTTTAATAAAAAAAAACAAAACAAAAAGTTTTAAAGTAATAAAAATATAAAATATAAAAGTTGGTTGTAGGAGTTTCGTTAGGTTACTATTTTAAAAAGTCAAAGTTTACGAGTACGACATTTTATAATCTATAAATAAATTCGCTTTTCTACACTATTATTTATTGTTGTTACGTGTTGTTAATCCTGCTGATAGTGGTTCATACAAGTAGATCGTATATTTTTTTTACTGTTTATTGTTTCTGAAATATCGCGAACTAGGATAGTAGAACCAAGAATCAGGATGGCAGGTAATGTCCACAATAAGTTTTTTGATCAGGATAAATTGTTTAACTATCGTAAAAACGGGGAACTCTAAACATATGCGAACATTTAAGGTATGTTTGCAACACCTTCGTAGTAATGTTTCGAAAATGGGTGAGGGAATTGGCAAGTTCGACAGGCGCAATTTTCGGTCGACTCTTTGTATGCTACAAACGATTGTTATAATTTCTTAGCCTTTTGTGATTGCACTTAAAGCAGAACGCGAAGAATCGCTTTCGTACACCTTCTGTTATTGGCTTTCTGTATTGTCTTAGGTCGGTTAATTGTGGTGTTACTGGTTACGTTTTGTTGTTCAAAGTAATGAAAACTTTAGTCATTTAATGTTATTTCACTGTTTATTTTCGCATCCATTTAGGTTACTTGTTTGAGGGTTGGTCTTTTGTGAGGCTGGTGTTCCGTAAGGTATTTCATTCTAGTATTCAGCCGCATATTTTTTTTTGCATAATGAGTGTACCATTAAGACTTTATTGAGGGTGAAATATACTAATTGGCTCGTTTTCAGGCATCCATATGGTGGTCCCATGTGTTTTCCTCTGGTAGTAGTATGTTGGTCCGCCCATTAGGAATTATTTTTTTGATTAATGTTACCTATGTTAGTGTAATAGAGAAATATAGTGATATGTTAGAGATCTGTTTGAACCAAAGAATTTGTGTTAATATGGTAGCGGCGCTGTTACAGATTAACCGCAAATCTTGTCGGTCACGTTGGGTACACTTTGTGTCCTCTGTTTGCCGGTTAAGGGTTTTATTTGGTGGTTAATACTTTTGTTGTTTATGTGTTTATCGATGTTATAGATTTCACATAATATTCGTTTTCTTTCGTGGCCGCTATACCACTAGGCTTTTCCCATGTTAAAGGTTGACGCACATTTTTTTTACGTATGGGGAGCGTTAAAAACTTTTTTTGTTCTATGTCTGTTATTCTAGGTTTTATCTTTGTTATTGTAATATATCACTTAAAATGTATTTTTTTTCCTTGTTGAGCTGTGTTCATGCATGGGCCCGGATTACGAACTTTCAATAAACGTATACAATTTTTTATGTCAAATTTAACATAGGACACTTTAATTTTTATTTAAAGAAATAAAGTTAAACATCTGGAATTATGAAGTTTTCCTAAAAAAAATAAACAAAAAAAAAATAACTAATAATGTTTTATATACAGCGTATTGGAATAACATCTGGTGAAACAATCATGCTTAAAGAGGGTTTTAAAGAGCAGAGAGTGAGAAGCCAATATGAAGAGCGTCTACAAATATGGAATAACAAGCTTCTTTAAAACACAAGAAACGAACAAGAGTACCGTGTAAAGGTCAACGTTCTATAATACTCATTGTTTATGGTCTAGTTACTTTAAGCTGTTGTTTTAAAGTATTGGAACTTTGTTAATGTTTGAGTTGTTTATTCAGTGTTTATAAGGTATAGTTAGGGTTGATGCTTAATACATTAATAATTTTACTTACATCAGGTTTTAATGGTTATGTTAGGCCTTTATTTGATGTGTACAAAGCTTTGTTATGTCAGCATATATTCGAGGGATAGTATATTAACGTGAAATAATCAATATTTTAATTTTTATTTTATATTTTTATCCAAATGATACTCGATCTTTATACATATGAACTGGAAGTCTTAACAGTTATCAAATAAGATCCAATACCCCAATAGATTCATAGGGTTTGGGATGGGTTATACTTTGGGGGGAGGTAGGTAGGTGGTTTGATTTATCGCTGATTCACTGATTTACGTTTTAGGGTATGTAAAAACACAATTTTTTCTTACTTCAAATAAATTTAACATGACTAAAAACATTTTTAGAAGTTTAGTACAACGTCATAAGTTTTTAAAGGTAAAATACAATTAAGTAAATTAAAAAGTTTTTTTTTTTCTTTTTGTTAAAATAACAAAACTAAAAGGTTTTATATTTTTAGATTAGGTAAAATATTATATATTTTTACATAATAGTTAATAAGTATTTATTGCAAACAAAAGTTTCTAAAGAATTTAAAGACTTAATTAGAATTTTAGATATTTAAATTCCTAGACTGTTGGAACAACAAATCGCAAAAAAGAGTGGTGTTGTAAAGTTGACGATAAGTTCTATAAGATGTTTCTAATGTCTTTAGCCTTACATTCTAACTGTAATGTATGAAGTGATTGCGGAACGTAATTGTATTATTGGGAAGCCCCCATTCATTTCGAAATTTGTTCATTATCTTCCAGGTTGTTTGATGTTGTTTGGTATTGTTTGGTCTTGTTTTGATTTTTAATGTTTATATACCCTTTCTGGATTTCTAGGATTTTCTCATTTGATTTATGTTTACGACTTTTTGTTAAGCTTGTTTGTACCAAAAACTTGTTAAAACGGTTAATTGGCATTCAATTGGTTGCGTTGTAGGTGGATATGATAATTTTACGTATATTGGGTTTTTGTGATCTTTTGCTCTTATATATTACAGTGTTTTAGAGGACGAGGAAGATCGTAATCAGTATTATGTTTGGTAATGAGAATACTTGGTTTGTTATAAAACTTGTATTTTGAATTATTTTTTACGTGTTACAGGGTGTTTTTGTTATTTTTGTTGCAATCTGGTTTAGTATTTTACTTAATTAATTTTCATTTGTTTTGTTCAAGTATTTTCGGAATTCTTTTTGCTGAATGTTTAAGTCGGATTTCTTATTTTCAGTTTTGTTAGCTAAGGGTTATGTTGTTATGATGGTTATAGACCTTTTGCACTTGGTTATTATTTTTTGGTTTATCCTGTTACACATTAATTCAGACGTTATGATTATTGTTTGGGCATATTCACGGCTTGAATTGTGATATATTCATCTTTCACGCGGCTTTAGCGATTTTTTTCTGTAGGTTGTCAGTTAGTCGATATATATCGGTACATCAGTAGTATTTTTGATTTTGTATTAAATTTGTTGCTTATTTATTTGTTATTACTCTTTTATTTATTGTTATTATTTCGTTACGCAAACAAAAATAAATAATGATTTTTAATGATTTTAGTTAAATTGATGAGTTTTGAATTTGGGAAAAGTGTGTGTGAAATAAGCCTTAATACGCTTATTCGTTCATGACTCATAAAAGATCGTTTTTATGTTCTTAATAGTTAAGACCAGTTTTTTATAATGCTTTGTTTATCTTGTTGGAATCTTTGTTTAATGTTGACTTGCTTTTGAGCTGTTGGTAATAAGTAATTTCGTTGTGTGGAGGTATTCGGGTGAGTGTATCATTAACTATTCTTGTTAGGTCATCAAACTATTGATTCGTTTTTCGTTCTGCTTTATGTATATATGAAAATCTTTGTTTTACTGTGCATTGTACCATTGCCGCGCATTGGTATTTTTTAACTGTTCCATTTCTGATTTCTTTAACAGCTTTGAGGTTCGCTGTTTTTACACATTTTTTGGTATAAATTTGTGGTACCCTTTTAATATATGTTTCATTTTAATTATGTTTCTTATATTTAACTTTACTAATACTGTCCGTATGGATGGGTTCATAAGAAATTAATGTGGTACCCGTGTTTCAGTGACTATTCGTTTCGTTGATCAGACGCGAGGTCAATAGCTTTTAATTGTTTTATGGTTTTTAATTTCTTGGGAGGTTCCCCAGGATGTTAGGTTTTATATTAGAAAGCTTGTTAATTGGTTACACTTTGTTTATGCTACATGTTTATTTTGATGTGTTGACTGCTACGCCTATATATACATCAATTTTCACATTTTCTGGTTAAGGGTTCGTTAGTTCAGCTGTGAATGACTCAATTTGTTTTTTGCGAATTATCTATTGTACTATTTGGTGAAACTTCTTGCTTAGTAGTTTATGTGCATATGGGGTCATAAAGGTGTATCAAGTTTTAAATGAATAAGTAAAAAATTTAAGAGCTAGATTTTAGGGTTACGCTAACTTGACTACATGCTTTGGTATTGTAGTCAGAAAAAAATAGTAAAATATCGATTTTCGAGTTAGAAAGTAGTGTAAGTAGGTCTTTTCTCGTTCCTTGCAAACTCACTGTTGTTAGTTGTTATTTAATCTTTATATTTTAGGATTAGTTTGTTATAGTATTTAGCTTGGGACCTCATTTGTTTTGCCTATATCGTTAGCAATACTACTATCAGGGTTTGATTGGCAGTACTTGAATAATTAGACAAGGTTATGATAAAAATTTTGGATGCTTAAAATATTCACTCAGTTTAATTGAGTGTCCTTAATGGGACGCCTTGTGACATACTTCTCCAGGGGCCGAGTTAGGTGGTGACTTAGGGCTTGGGAGGGGTGCGGGGCTGTTTTGTAGATTTTTGAGGATAATTTCATTACTCCCGTATTTTACAGGTTTGTCTGGGTAACGGCTGTTATCGTTTACATCACCCGGAAAGGGTTCATCTTAAATGTGTTTTAATTTATGTAATGAAAACAGACGTTAAAATGTAGTAATTAAACAAAACTGTTTAAAGGCTATTGTATAATAAGCAACTTTGTTAAGTATATAGCTACTTCCATGTTGGTGTATGTCACGTTATTATTATGACATGTTTGCATCACTAGGATCAATACTTGGATTGAGGGGATGGGAGCGTTGAGGTGGAGGAGGGGTGAGGAGGGAAGTTGGTCGTGAGTGTATTTAAGGCTCCTTAGAGGCTTCCACGAGGCTTCTCTATTGAGCTGCTCTAAGAGGGCTGTTTTTCATTGTTGGATTTAATAATAAATTATCTTATTTTACTATTTATTAATAATTTTCGTTATGTGTTCCTAAATGGTTAAGAATAGAACATAATATACGTTGTTTCGTGTTTTTTTTGTTTGTTTGTTTTCTAAATTTTTTTTAAATTTTTTACATTAAAACATTTTTTAAAATACTTTTTCTATTTTCTTTTTTATCTCGTTTTTTTTTACCACAATCCATTTTGGTTTCTTCTAATATTATGGGTGTTTTACAGCTTACTAATCATTTTTATTTACTATTTTTTTACTTTTCCTATATTTTTATCTTTATTTTTTTCTTATCTTTTTTTTTTAAATTTTACAAAAAAAAAATTTTTTTTTATTTTTACTTTTTTATTTTTTATAAAAAATTTTTTTTTTTAAATTGTTTTTAATTTTTTTTTTTATTTTTTTTATATTTATTTTTTTTAAGTTTTTCTGTATGCCGAGGGTAATACATCATATTGCTGAAGATGCTTATTACCAATAGTTTCATGCACGTTATCGTTATTTTTCGTACCTCAATATTTTCAGTTTTGTATTTGAGGCTGGTGGACCCCCCTTTGGGATGGAACCGGATATTTTTAACCTACATAATAATGATATTGACGTACTAGATATGAAATTAGTATTATATATATCTTCCTCACGAGTTTCATACGTTCTAGGTCAATTTTCGAAGTTTGGTTGGTCCCGGTTGACCCCCTTTAGGCTGTGTACGGCCATATTTAACACCATATAATGTTATTTAGTGATGTACCATTATATTGGTTCAGGTGTATACCGAGTTTCCATCGTCTCTAGGTCAATTGAATGTTCCAAGTTATTGTGGGGCTGGTGAACCCCTTCCTTTGGTGTCAATAGTGTACGGCTATTGTTACTTCATATATCTTGAGTATGGAGTACCTTACCTTCTTATTTTTTTTTATCATGAATGATTATTTTTTTTTACGCGAGTTTTCATCGTCTCTAGTAATCAATATATTATTCATAGGTTTCTTGGGGGTCCCAGAGTATACCCCTATCACTTTAGGTTTTCTGATGTATTTAGGTTATTTAAACTTGCCACTATATGTATTTGGGATCATTACTTATTTTATATTATGTTCGTAAGGTGTATAACGTTCGAGTTTCATCGTTCTATGGTCAATATTTCAGATTTGGGGGGGGGTCCGGTCCTCACGAATTTATTTTTGTGTCTAAAATCGGTCTATTTTACTTCCTTTTCGTACCGGTATACATCTAAGATTTTTACAACTTCCTTAAATAAGGCTGTTATATATCAAGTTTTTTCGTTTGTTCTATATGTCATTTTTTCAGCCAATTTTTGGGGTGAGTACCTTCTATTTCTGTTCCGTCTGTCGCATCCACATGTTCTTTCATTTACATTTCTCCGGGGTCTATCCTATGTATACATTTTCCTCATAAGTTTGTATTATTTTCTTTATCATTTCGCTCCGAACGTTTTCTCTATTCTTACTATCTCTGGGAAGGCATTCATATAATCTTCAGATTATGTGTGTGTGTCAATTGGTCAATAAATATTTGTAGTCAAAAATCGGTCAAATTGTTATAGACCGGATTTTTATTTGCTCTTACTCTTCTTATAGAATTTACCTCATCAAAAAGGTTGTATATCAAGTTTCAACTTTTCAGAGAAATATTTTAATGATTTTTGGTTTGGGTGTTTTTGGTCGTTCTCGTTCCTGGTGGTGTATTCTCTAAGACTTCACCTTTTCTCGTACATTGCGTGTCTTTATTATTACGCAGTCTTATAATTTTTCCGACCTTTATCATCTCAAACCCGAATCCTCCAGATAACTCATTTTATTTAAGACATTCTTATACATCTTCGTTGTTCTCCTATATCCGACTGTTTATTACCTTTGGTAATCTTCTATTCATGTAGATATATTATTCCTCGTATTATTCGTTCCATGCATTCTGGTACTGCTTTGTAATAGCCTTATGTTATTATACCACAGGTGGAGTTAAGTATATTAAACATACAATTCTTATCTTTATTACAATATCTATTTCAATGAATTAATGAATCTTCTATAAAATATATTCTTGTTATTTATTCTTTTTCTTTAATTTGATAATGCCAATGTAATATATTAATTTACTATAATAACTACATAATATAATAATATTAGGACATCCATATTTGATATAAATATATATAATATGTCGGAGAATTAATTCTTAATACATAAATTTCACATTATCAACTAATATTCAATATATATTATAATAATGAAAATACTATGACTATTATACTTTAACTTTACAAATATACATCAAATAATAATTTATATAACATAAACGGGGCTTATCCTTCTTCAAGAGGTATAGAATCCTTGTGCAATCGTTTATTACGCGTCTTGATTAGCGGTTTTATTGCGGTGCGCGTTGTGCGGCTGCACTGCGTGCGACAGTATGACGGAAGCACAGTGGCAGGAGAGTCTATGACACCTAGACTCGCTGAAAGACTACCGCAGAAGGGGTTCCGATTTCAAAACACATTACTCCAGTTAATTGACTGTAATCTCCTGGAACAAACTTCATCATCATGCTTTCTCGATTCACGCCTTTTACTCTGTAATCAATAATAAATATGGTCTTTCCTAATATGTGTTTGGTGTATGCGCACCTTTTTACCCCCGCTGCAGCGTCTTTTTAGTATTATCGCGACCTTCTGGCTCTTTTGGTGCGGCTCAATACATTAGACAACTTCGTCTGGTTCGACCTCTCACGTGTGGTACCCAGGCTTTCGCATCAGGTACACCGCTCCGTGATTAGGCTTGAACTTTCATTTCCTTGTCTTCACGCATCAAGCACCACCAGGCTGTATGCGCATCATCCCTTGGACCGTCCACCCCTCTCGGGGTGAGCCTTGACCTACTCCCTATTTTAATATTCAGATTTTAACCATCGCGACACTTTGAATCATTATGACACGTAAGATCTTCGTCACTGTTTATCCATGGTACCATATATCAATTTTTCCCCGACTTATAACACTATACTCCAAGTCTCAGCCCGCTATACTTTCATCTCTTTAATTCCTTCAATTTATCGAGGAACAGGGTTGCATTTTAGAGCTATCAAACTGTTGTTCGCAAATCACTTACATTTCTTATGATTTATTATCGCATTATACTATTTATTTGTATTTTAAGTTAATTTTTTAATTATAGATATTCACCTATCATATACTTTACTAACTATATATATATATACTAAGGTATACTATATTTTCTTAATATTTATATATATTTCTTTAATAATATATATATATATATCTTAATATTAATCTTATATATTATATTATAATATTTATTATTCTTTTATTTATTATATATATTATATACTATATTACATATATATATTTATCCTTATTATATTATATATTTATTTTTATTTTATATTACATTTTATTTTTTATATACATTTATATACTTAATATATATATATATATTATTAATATTTATATATTATTATTATTATTTTTATTTATATTTATTATATTATTATAATTATTATTATCTTATATAATATCTAATTATCATTTCCCTTTTACCACTTTCACTTACATTATAAGCCATAACTTCTCTATTCTTTTCTTTGCTTATTTTATCATATTTTTTTAGTACCGACATAATTAACTCAATATTAAATTATTATTTTCTAACCATCAATTATATATAACACTATAAGTTATCCCTCGTTTCTTTCCTTTTTTACTTATAATTATATTCCACTTGCTTTTCGTGTAGGTAGTATTAATATTAATTTATAAATATAAATAAAATTTTTTACTTCATATATTATATTTACTTTACATAGTATATATACACTCAGGTAATATATGCTATACGCTATCTATAAGTTCTATATATATTCCTTTATCAAGTATCCTTATATATAAAGCCAAGGGAAGGTATAAATATTATAATAATGAAAGTTTATTATATTTTTTATTATAATGTTACATATTATATATATATATTATATATATTATATAGTTTACATATTATATAATATCTTTTTTCGTTGAAATTGATAGCGGAAATACTTTGGTGTAGTTACAAAAGTACTGCCATTTGCATTGGTCCTTATTTATACAGTAAGGTATGTCCAGTTACTGTAAAGTCAGGCTATTTGCCTAGGTACATTTACATATTTTTTTACTATTTTTTTTTTTTTTTTCTTTACTTTTTTTCTTTTTACTTTCTTTTTCTTTTTTTTTTTTCATTTATACATTCTTTGGTCAGGTTTACTTTAGATGTCGGTGGCTAAGGAACTTTAAATAAAACTATTTTATCCAAAAATATGGGTGGCGTCTAAATTGGGAAATAAGAATGGCATAAGCTTCCAAATTTTACATATGGAATAAAAAAAACCCATACCCCATAGGGGCAAGCCTTTGGCTACACTTGGGGTAGTACCAACTACTTGGGATAGAAGAGTAACCAGTAACATAGTTACTCTGGGTCTGGGTACAACAGAAGTTGGAGGTAATGTTAGGGCCTATCGGCAAATACCCAACTACTAGAGGGGCCAATCTTTGGGGTACTACCAAAGATTGGTTTGGGGTAGTAAACAAATGCCGGGATGTCACTCCGAACTAAGTATGACTGGTGGGAATAGCTAATTAAAGCTAGGCGGCAGTACAACTGTCTCAAAGGGCAAAGCTTCAGTACTAACTAAAGACTTGGTTTTGGGATAGCTACAATATATAGCCTTGGTTGTCAACTAGTATCAATAAGATTGACGCCAGTGAAAGTTAAACTTTTCTTAAAATAGAGATAATTGATAGCAGAGAGAAAATGTCAAAACCTATCGGTGCCTGAATATTCTGAAATGAAGTTTCAATAGTCGTCTTATAATAATAATAAACTACAACTAAACTACAATTCCACTTTAATTAGCTTAATAACTTTTTAATTTTTTGTCTTATGTAGAAAAAGGGTACTATAAACTTAATCTCCATTATCACTAAATGGATATAATAAAATTTGTTTAACCTTATAAAATAACTTTTACTGTTTATTTTACTAAGATATTCTCTAATAAAATAATAAATCTCAATTTCCTGCTACTTTAAATCTGTTCAATCTGGATTATTCTATTTATAATAGTTACGCACCGATTTTAGAACGTAATATAATTCTTACAAAAATAAAATCAACGATGGGTTTACAGTCCCATGGGCGCCGGCAGGATGAAATCTAAGGGGGGCCAGATTTTTTTTTATTCGAATTTATAAGGAACATAATATATATATATTATTTATATATATTTATATATATATATATATATATAATATATATTATATTAGATTATATAAATCTTTAAATGTTATTCCATATATATATATAGCCTATATATATATATATATAATATATAATATATTATTATATATATATATATAAATAATTATATATTATTATATATATATATATATTTATATTATATATATTATATATATATAATATATATATATATATTATGTATGTATATATAATGAGTACTTAGGTTTTTGGCGTTTTTCTTTTGGTTATGAACAGTCTTGACGTTTACCCCCGGCGGCAACTGTTTTACTATTGGATCCAATTTTAATTTGATAATAAATGTCTGATATTGATGCTTAGTTCACTATGTTCTAAAGAATTTAATTTGGAAAGATGTGCCGTCATTATGACTTTTTAGTTTTTAATCAGGAAGTAAATGAACTATAAAAAGTAGTTGCGAAAATATTTGGTTGTTGAGGCAAGCACTTAAATAACTAATTTATTGTTTTTTATTTTAATTTTTAGGCATTATTTAATTTGGAATAAAAGCAAGAGCCTACGTTGCGCTTGTAAATTTGTTTCAAAATCATCCATTACATTCATTTTCGTTTCCTAAACTTTTTTCTGTGACACTGAAGCAAGAATAATCCGCAAAGATTACTGCAAAGGATTTGCAATTAGCCAAGTTTTCTTTTCTTAAGAGCTGAATGATCTTCAATTATCAAGTCGTTGGGGTGGAGTGTTAGAGATTTTATTGTTTGTAAAACAGCAGGGAAAAAGCGCAATGTTTCAGATCAGTTCACTAAAGCATACATTTTCGTGTACTCTACTTTGTCCCCCATTGATTTCTTCTAAGTTGAACTGGATTCTGCTTCACTTTCAGTTCTCAATGATTTAATTGTTTGCATGATTCATTTCTTTCTATTTTTTCAGATTTTTTAACTTTTAATTCTAGGGATCTAAAATAACAGAGAATTGTTGTGTTCTGTTTGTCGTTGAGAATCTGATTATGCGAGACGAAATCCGTGATCTAGGTATGGATAAATAGAGAACCCCCCTGAAATATTCCTCCACAGAAATACATGAAAAGTTTGGTCTTTGCATTTGTTTGTGACACTCTACGTCGGAAAGAGAATGCCCTAAAAAAAAAATCTGTAGTTTTTTAAGGAGGAAAAGTTTTGAAAACAGACGAGACATGTTATTCAATATTGTTTTTTCCTATTTCCTAAAACTTTCAGTGACTGTGAACTCTTTAGATTGATAGTTTTAAGTTGAAGAATGTTCATGACAGGCTCAAAGTAAGAGGAATACTTGCCATGATAATAAAATAATGAATTTAGGAGTTTCTTTTGCTGACGAAAGTTTGAAATGCTGCTGTTTCTGTGGCCTTAGTTACCTGATGACAATGTTTCCAAAACTGATTTAATGTGATAAATTTTCAATACAAATTTTGATGGACTTGTATTTTGAGGACGATCTTGGTTTTTCGCATAGCTTGGGTAATTCATTATCAGTTTCCTATGGAATGGGCTTTCACGAAAGAAATCTTATAATTTCTTTCACTGTGCCCACAGTATTTCGAATTCGGGAACAATTCAAGTAATAGTTCGTATGATTTAACTGTTTTAAGTCATTACAATAATTTTAAGCGATGAGAAGCACCGTGGAAAAATGGCCTTTGGGGATACTGTTTATTATTTTTTTCTGTACTCCATTTTTTTCCAGCCATGGTTGAGCAACCCAAGTCCAAAAAGTTTATTCATATTTAAATTGTAGGCTTCTCTGGTAGCCTAATATTACAAACTCTCTATTGCTTTTATTCTATGTACAAGTAGAAAACTATCATTTTCCTCTACTTTCAACTCTTATCAACCGAAAGAACGCCAATTGGAAGTCCTCCCAGAAATGTCTGCTGTTTTCACCCTAAAAGTGAAGTAATTCACTATCGTTCCTTCCTCCAATGTTTTTTACAAATTAGTTCATCTGATATGCTCATTCTGGACATATGTGATGTGTATTTTGATTCTCATTGATTGTAAATGTCGTAGCCGCAATACAGTTTACTTCTGATTTTAACCAAGTCGAAAAATTACCCGTTGCAGTAATGCTGAACGCTAGATCATTGTTTCCAATGTCAAGTAAAACCTATTACAAAAACCATTTTTTTAGATAATTAATGTTATGCATTCAGTACTCAAGAAAACTAAAGGGTTTATTTCAATTACCTTTGTTCAAATTTTCTCCCTGGCTTCAGCAGATTATGCACTGAGAATTAACTGGTTCCTTGAATGTGAGTGAGTCTTTAATATATTTTAAGATTGGTCTGACAATAAATGAACCAATCCTTTTTTGAAGCAAGGCTTAAATAACACGCATAATTCAGAAGGGTCTTAATTTTTTTTGAATATACTAACACGAATTGTATTTCTTATCGTAAGGAAGCCTTTTTGTCTCCCGTATATTTGCTCAGTTTGTAAGTGTTAGTGGTTTTTCGCATTTTGACAAACACTCCCTCTTCCAACGTAAGTATTACAATTTTGAGTAATGTAATACAATATCCAAAGATTTTCAAAGTCGTTCTACGGCAATGCGGAAATTGCTTCATTCCATATGATTAATACAGGTGCCAACAATACTCGGGACGGCATTAACACTGCCATTTTGCATTACACTAAAAATATGACGCAGTAATCATTCAATGTGTCAGTGGTTTCTTCGTCAAAGAGTAATTATAATTATAATAGCGAGGCTTTATAACAAACGTTGAAGCTGGATATTTTAAATATTTTTTTCCTTTTTAATTTGCTAGCAATATTTTTATAATATATTATATTATATATATTATATATTATATATATTTATATATTTATATAGTATTATATATATATATATATATATATATTATATATATATATATATATTATATTATATATATATATTATAGAAAAGCAAAATGGATGAAAAAACAAGCAAGGCTTTTAAAAGAAGTAAAGCGAAAGTTAGATAAATAGGTAATAAATGTAGAAAATCTTTGAATAGCAAGTAAATAAAATTTATAATTTAAATTCCCAAAAATTATAATTGAAATAAACAAATAATAATAAAAAAAAATTAGAAAAGGACATCAAATTCCTATTCAATTCATATAATAAGGTAATATATAATAATTAATAATAATAAAGTATAATAATAATATTAATAATATAATAATAATAATAATAATAATTAATATATATATAATAATAATAATAATAATATTAAAACACTTTTTCAAAGTAGTTTCTTATTAAATATATTTTAATTTAGTTTCCTAAGGGCAGCATCCAATATTTGGGGATTTTGGGACCATTAGCCCCACTAAAAATGGACATAAATTCTTAATTTTAGACAATTTTTATGGGAAAAAAGCAAACGCAGCTTTTTTTGACTCTAAAACGTTCATTTTCGGTGTTTTTTCTTGTGTCTGTAGTCATTGGTCTCGGCCCACCCCCGTTTACATCAATTTTTTTTTAGAATAATTTTTGATATTTTTTCGTATAACTTCTACAATTTTTTCGAAATGACTTCAAACTTGAAATACTCATAGATAGGTCCATTTACGCACAATTGCACATATTGTTTTTTTTTTGATTTTTGGAAATTGTGCTCAGCAATGTTTTCAAACATACTTTTTTATTTTATTTGCTGAGCACATTTTCCAAATAAAAAACTACATTTGCATTTTGTGCGTAATAGACCATTATGTATATTTCAAGTTTGAAGATTTTGAAAAAAAATTTGTAGTAAGTTTGATAACGCAAAAATGTCAAATTAGGTTTAAAAATGAAAACGCGAAAATTGATAAAGACATAGAAAACCACCTGAATGATGTTTCTAGAGGATGCAAAAAAAGCTGAGGTTTGTGCCTTTTTCCATCAAAAATTGTTCTTGAAATTTAAGAATTTTGTTATGTCCATTTTTTAGGTGGGGGCTAAAATGGGTCCCAAAACTCCCAATATTGGGTTCCTCAATTATAAAAAACAAAGAGAATGATAAATTGTTGCCCTAAAGAGCTCTCTTTTTATGGAAAAAATTTATCAGTGTTGTCGTACAGTTCATTAGTTTGAAATATATTTTAACATGAAGTTAAGACGGAATAGGGGAAGGCAGAGTAGGGGAGGCTAGAGAGGTAGGGTTGTAGGCTATTCTGCCTCTTCCTTTGGCAAATTTGCTTTTTCGCGGGAGAGTTGCATTGATATATATATATATTATTATTATATAGTATATATATATTAATATATATATATTATATATATATATATATATATATATATATATATATATATATATATATATATATATATATATTAATATATATGTTTTTCTACTCATCCGATCAACATGGAAATTTTTTTTAAGGCGTAGAAAAAAGCTTTGAAATTCCGGGGGGGGCAAGTGGCCCTTTGATCAAGATGGTTACAGTGACGTACTCTAGAAATGCAAACCGAAAGAAATAACAATATAAGAATATTAAAGTTATTTATGGAAGAAGCTAATGTTATTTGTAAATGATATTTCATAACACATTTAACTATAAATAAATTATTTGGATAACTAGGAATATAAAAAAAACATAAATCTATAACCTAACTTAAAATTACGAAGAATCAAACATAAAATGGAAGCTTTGGTCACAACTTTAATAGTTCTTTCAAAAAATATAATAGTGCGGAGCTCAAAAAGTTAAAACAGCAAATCTAAACGATATTAAGTAATTTAACAAGTAAATAATGATTTTACCTTATATATTATTGAATAATAAATAAGAAAATAACTTTTACTGGTCAGGCTCCATACTAGATTCCTAAAATACAAAAATATTCTTGTTTAAAAACCCTTCCTTTTCTTTATCAAAAAAAATCTTTACTATTAATAAAAGATATAACTTTTTACTTACCGCTTCCTGCGGGGTAGTTTCGTAAATATTCAACTCAGTCGTTCCAATCCTGTATTCTTTCGGACTTCCATTTCTTCTGTAAAGAAAAATAAACTACATTATATATAAAATAACATTTTTCTGAAATAATATCTGCAAATACTTTTTCCAACCTTCATTTATTGGTAAATGAGTCTTTTATCATAAAGACGTTAGCGGATCCTTTTTATTAAAGGTAAACCTATCTATTTTTATTTATTTAGATTTTTATATATAATTAAAATTTTACATTATATATATATATAAATATAATATTTAATATATAATTATATATATATAATATATATATATATTATATTTAATATATATATATATATATATATATATATATAATGTATTATATATAATATATAATTATATATATATTATATTATATTATATATAGTATATATATATATATATATACTATATATATCTTATATATTATATATATTAATTTTTTGAAGTTAAAAATTTTTATTAGATCTCTTCTCTTTCTCTCTCTTCTTCTTCTCTTCTCTCCTGTCTCTCTCTCTCTCTCTCTCTCTGTCTCTCTCTCTCTCTCTCTCTCTTCTCTTTTCTTCTTCTTTCTCTCTCTCTCTTGGAAGGAGGAGAGGACCGATATATATCGATCTTGATATTTTTTTCGAATAGTATCGGAAAGAATTGAATCTTGTTTTTCAAATTGATATATGAATATTTTTCAGTATATATAAAGATATTTTTTTTTACATTCTAAAATTTTGAGAGTTTTTTTTTTTTTTCATAAATAACATTAAGAAAATGTGTGCATTTTCGGTGGCGCTTGGATGATGGGAATTTCGTTGACTCAGAAGAGGTGGAGAGGAAGGAGGTCGAGATCGAGAAAAGTAGGATATAGGGAAAATTCATGAAATATCAATTAGTATTTACTTTTAATTAGATATTTATAAAAAGTCCTATTATCGGAAATACAGTTTTGATGTTAATGTAATTTTATTAACTTTTAATTTATCTAAATTAGTTGTTTTAAGTTATATGGAAGAGTTTTCTACTTTACCGAAGTTTATTTTTGTAAAATCCTCCACTTCTAATCTGGGATGATTAGTTTTTGCTTAAAAAAGTAATATATATATATATATATATATATATTATATATATATATAAATATAATATATATATATTAATTATAATATATATTATATATTATATATATCATTATAGTTAAATTATAACGCCAAACGAAAGAGGCTCGGATAAAAAAAATAAATCAGTACTTTGTACACTAAATAGATGTTTTTATGGTGAAATGATTTTTTTCTGACCTACCTCTAAACTAACTAATACTATGTTAATTACATAACTAATTTGCCCTAACAGGTAAAAAAAATTTAATTCGCATAGAATTATTTTGTATATAATGTTATTGTGAATTTTTTTTTTGATCCGAGCTCATTCCGTGTGGGGGTTAAGTAACTTTGTCCATAATATAAATTTATATATATAATAATATATTATAATATATATATATAATATATATTATATATATATTATAATATAATATATATATATATATATATATATATATATAATTATTTATAGATATTCAGAAGAGCCACAATCCTATCTCAAAAACTACAACAGCTCCCGGGAAAAGGAATACATTGCCCGTGAGTGGTGGGGAACTGTAAAAAAAAAAAAAAAAAAAAGATTTAAAAAATTTATTAAAACAAATACATAAAATAATTTTTGGAATCCTTGTAAATTTTAGTTTGAAAATTGTAAAAAAAAATGACAAAAATTGGCTTTTTTTTGGAGGGGGCTGAGACATAGTATATATATATATATATATATTATTTATATTATATATTTTATATATATTATATATATATTATATATTACTATATATATATAATATATATATAATAACTATTATATTTATATATATATATATATTATATATAATATATATAGTATATATATATATTTTATATATTTATTATATAAATATATTTATTATATTATATATATATATATATTATTATATTTTATTATTATATATATATATATATATATATATAATTAAATATTATTTGTATATTTATTACAGGCAGGGGGCTCGAGCGACGGGGAACACCAGGGGGAGTTTTCCATACCGTGGGGAGGGGGATTAGTTACGTAGTTCCCGGAAGCGGCAGATCGACTCCTTGCCATCGTGCGGTATACCTTGGTATTCTTTAGTAAAAAAAAGCAAATTTAATAGAAGTCTATTTATTTTCAACGAGTAACCAATAAAGTTTAAAGTGGCTTCTAATATATTATGATAATTATTAACATAATTTTTTTTTTTTTTTAATTTTTTTACATTTTAATAAACTTACCAGGATTCAAAAATGTATTCTTTTTCGCTGTAGCTATTCGTATTTTGAGAGTTTATTACCGGAATGTTAAAAAAAAAAATTTTGGACCAGATCCCATGTTTCCTTTTCCGGTAGTGTGTAGTTATTGAGATATGGTTGTGGCTCTTCTAGGGGCTGACATATTATATATAATAATATATAGTATATATATATATATATATATATTAATTTATATATATATTATATATAATATTAATATATATATATATATATATATATATATATATATGTAATAAATTTAAAATAAGAAATTGTAAACTTATTTGAGAAATAAAATTCAAAATAAGTAAAGGAATAATTTTTTATATAAAAAAAAACACTTGTATTTTGCACACATCGCATGTATACATACGTATAGAAGCATATAACATGATATATATATATATATATATATATATATATATATATATATATATATAATATATATATATATATATATATAATATATTATATACTATTATAATATATATATATATATATGTATATTATATATATATATATATATATATATATATATAATATTATATACTATATAATAGTTATATTATATAGTATATTATATATTTATATATAATATATATTATATATATATATATATTATATATAATTGTATTTATTATTATTATTATTATTATTTATTATTATTATTATTATTATTATATTATTATTATTATATTATTATTTTATTTATTATTATTATTATTATTATTATTCATTATTATTATTATATTATTATTATTATTATTATTATTGTTATTGTATTAATTAATCTTAATATTATTATATTATTGATTATTATTATTATTATTTATTATTATTAAATTATATTATTTATTATTATTATATTATTTATTATAATTATTATTATTATTATTATTAATCATAACTGAATGGATTGATTGATTTGTAGACGTGGCGATGAAATAATTTTATTAATAGCACTTTATACATGTGTATTAGTATGGTTATGAACTATTTTTAGTGTAAAAATCATTTAGAATTCATGAAAATGCCAAAAAACGCATATTAATAAGAAATTTTAAAAATTTGAATTTTTGCATTATTTTTCAAACATAAATCAAAAAATAATATATTAAATTGATCATACTTTTTTTTGGCTCCAAATTTTCATACATATAGAGATATATTAAGTTTGAAGAAATAAAATTGCTATTTACCCTAACTGATATTTTAAAAGTTGAATTAACCTTTCAACTAAAAGTACAGTAAATGCTATATACGCATTAGCTACTGAGGATTGGAATCGAATTTCTTTTTTATTTAATTTTTCATTTCTTTATAATTTCTCTCATACTTTAACAATTTTAATCTTAATATAAAAAACGTTGTTAGCGCAAGAGGAACAACATACTGAAATTAAAAAATTGAAAATTCAAAGCGGTATAGAATTTATTGATTGTTTTTCTGAACCCCCGAAAAAAGTTATAAGTAGGCCTTGTGAACCCAAATCAGTTTTGTTATTTTTTTTCCTTTTGTAGTTTGACTTTGTTTAATTTTTGGTTTATTAATCTAGTTTGGGCGACCAAACAACCTATTGAACATATATATCAAAGGCTATTAAAAGATTTTCATAGAAGTAGTGTGGCCTTTTTTTTTAGGTTTTCTTAAAAACTTGTTTTTAATGTATAGTATTAGCTTTATTTTAGATTTTCAAGGATTGATTTTACCAAGACTTTTCTATGATATGTTTCATTAAAATTAATTTTGTTAAAAATGAAAAAAATATCTTTTTGTATGAAGAAGTATGTGACTGGGTGTAGGGAATTTTTTATGTAAATTAAAGTTTTAGGATTATTTGTTAAAATCAACCGATTTTTATTGATTGAGATTGTTTTTAAAAAGCATTTTAAAGGATGTGCTACAACTTTTATGTCTGACAATTGTTTGAGGCACGAACCGTTCAATATGGCACACCCAATTCTCGACTACTTCTGGAAAAGAAAAATGTAAGAAGCATTGGCTATTGGCGGTTTTCATCCGGAATTTCAAAATTTTTGGAGATAATTATTGATCAAGAACCGATGATCGTTGAGTTAGTTAAGCAGATTTTGTAAACCATTATTTTTCGAGATAAAAAAATTGGCTCATACAAAAAAACTTATAAAATAAACAGAATGAAAGTTTTGTACAAAAATTATACTCCTAAAATTTGGGATTGATTTAACTGGAAAAAAGATATGGCTAATTTCATTGTTTTTCTTTTCGATGAAACCGAAAATTGGTGAGTGCAGGTAAACGGTTTGTGCCCATGGGCGTCCACAGAAAATTTTCCAGGGTGGGGCAAAAGAAATCAAGTATATATAATATTATATATATAAATTTATTATATATATATAATCTATATTCTAATTATATTAATATATATATATATATTATATATTATATATATATTATTTAAAAAAAACTCAGATCCGAATTTCATGAGTGCAATTCATGGGCGAGGCAGGATTTCAAAGGGTGTGTGTATATAGTAGTGTAATTGTATATATCGGTTATTATATATTATTATATATATTTATGTATATATAATTAGTATATATATACTATTATATAATATATTATTTATAATATATATATATTATATTAATATATATATATATATAATATTTATATTATATTATATTATATTATATACAGAGAGAGAGAGAGAGAGAGTTTATTTTTATTATTTTTCAGTTATCGATCTTGAATCATCAAGATTCATATTTTTTATTTAAAAATTGTATTGATATAAATACATATATATATATATATATATATATATATATATATAATATATTTATATATATAATATATATATATAGTGAAAATGGTTTGAAAGCACAACTCTATCTCAAAAGAACTAAATAGCTACAGGAAAGAACATTGCTGTGAATGCTTTGGTCAATTTTAGTTGCGGAAAAATGTAAAAAATAATAAAAAAAAAATATATATATTAAAATACAATATATAGAAAAGGAATAATTTTTGGAATCCTGGTAAATTTTAGTTAGGAAAATTGTAAAAAAATAAAAAATAAAAATTATCTTTAATAATTATACAAAAATAATAAGATAGCCATTACAGACCTTTTATTGTTACTCGTTAAAATAAATCAAGCTTTCTATTAATTTTTGTTTTTTTTTTACTAAGAATAACAAGGGTATAATTCCGACCGATGGCAAGTCGGGGTCCTCGGCCTTCCGGAAATACGGGGTAGGACAATTCTCCTCCGGGGAGGGTCTTCGGAACCACCGCTCTTATTTGGGTGTATCGGGGGTTCCTCCGCCCCTCCCCTACGGGGTATGAACGTCCTCCCTGTGGGTTCCGTCGGTCGAGCCCCTACATTGCGTGTATACGTTACAAGAATAATATATATATATACTATGTCCTAGCTTTAAAAAAAAAATACAATATATTATTTTTATTTATTATATTTTTTTTTACATTTTCCTAACTAAAATTTTTACCAAGGATTCCAAAGAATGTTTCTTTTCGCGTAGCTTTGGTAGTTTTGAGATAAATGATTTTTTTATTATTTTTTTTTTTCAGTTCCCGCATAAGATTTTGCCATGATTCAACAATGTATTCCTTTTCCCTGTAGCTATTGTAGTTTTTGAGATATGGACGATGATAAGTGTGGCTTTAAACAAAATACATATATATATATATCTATATTATATATATATTATATATATATTATATATATATATACTTATTATATATAGTATATAATAATATAATATATATTATGATTATTACTATTTTATTTAAGTTATATTAATATTTTGTTTTATTAAATTTAAAAGGCCTGTTTCATTATATTTTATATTTTATTTTATTATTAATATTATTATTATTATTTTATTAATATTATTTTTAATTAATATTGATGTATTATTATTAGGTCCTATTATCATTAGTTTATTATAATACGAACGAAGTACCTTTAGAGTAGACATAAGCAATATTGAAAATGAGGCAAAGTACGTGCTCCTAACCTTAAGTGGTCTGGATCATAAAAATAAGAATTACGTACAATTCATTAACTATTTTCAATTTTTTTTTTAATTATTGTTAAAAACCGTTCGGTAATTTCAGAAATAGAATGAAAGATTTTATCTATAATCTAGGCTCATCTCTTCTTTCTTTCTGCCTCACTTCTGTGTTAAATTAATGATTTGTTCAGCGAACGAAATCAGGTACATTGATATCTTAATCAGTTAGTATTTTTAGGAGCGTTAGAGGATAAATTAACAAGTTTTATAATTATAATATATATATATATATATATATATATTATAATACTATATATATTATATATATATATATATTTATATATATATATATATAATATTATATATGAAAAATAAAATATATTAGAATTTTATTCATTTCACACACACACACATATAATATATAATTATAGTATATATACTAATATATATAAATATTAGTATATATATATATATATATATTTATATATATATATTATATATATATAGTATTATATAATTTTACAAGTACATAAAATTTAATTTTCCTACCTTTAAAAAATATTCTATACAATATATTTATTTAAATATTTGAATATTTAATGTAAAATTTATAGATTTTTAACTATGTCGTAAGTGTAATTCTGATGTACTAATTCGAATATCAATTATGTGTGTCAAAAAGAACGGTATTATTTCGTATATTTCACTATAAAACCGAGCTCTCATCTCTCTCTCTCTCTTCTATTCTCTCTCTCTCTCTTCTCTTCTCTCTTCTCTCTCTTATTTAATCATATATATATTATTATTATATTATAATATTATATTATATTATATATATAATATATTATATATATAATAATTATATATATCATATATATTATATTAATTATATATTATTATTTATTATATATAGTAATATATATATATATATATATAATATAATTATATATATAAACGATATTTTTTTAATCCGATATATCGATATTTTTTGACCGATAGTATCGAGAGCAATTTGATATTTTTTAAAATCTCTCTCTCTCTCTCGTCTTCTCTCTCTCTTTCTCTTTTTTTCTCTCTCTTCTTTCTCTTACTCTCTCTCTCTCTCTCTCTCTCTCTCTCTCTCTCTCTCTCTCCTCTCTTCTCTCTCTCTCTCTCTCTCTTCTCTCTCTCTTTATTGTATTTCCTATTTTCATTAAAATGAGAACAGCAATCATTTATGTGATTAAAATTTTTTAGCAACGCGTAATATATAAATTTAAATGTTAAAATAATTTGTAGGTAGAATAGTATTTACCAGTACTAAAATGTTATTTTTCAATTTTTTTAAAAAGAATATAAACATTGTTCTATTTTTAATGAGTAACTAATCTTAATATTGTAATTGATTAAAACTAATTATATGTAGATAAAAGCTTCACAAAGGAATAATAAAATTTTTTAAGTTGAACAATAAATTAGAACTAGTTTATCATTGGACGTTATGAGGCTCTGTTATCTGCCCATTTTAAAATGTAGTTACTGTTTTAAAAGATCAAATAAATAATTAAAAGAAAAATAAACTTTTAAAATTATAATGAAAAATTGTAAAACTTTGAATTCTAAGCAATATCACTCTCTCTCAATTGGCCACAGACCCAACTATTTATGCCGTTTATGGACATTTAATGGCAAGGAATTCTAAGCGATATCACTTTCTCTCAAGGTGTCACAGACCCACATATTTCTGCCGTGTATGGACATCTATCGGCAATGAATTATAAGCAATATATTTTCTCTCAAGGTGCCACAGACCGAACTATTTATGCCGTTTATATACATTTAATGGCAATGAATTCTAAGAGATATCTCACTTTCTCTGAAGGTATACCACATTCCCAACTTTATTTATGCCTTTTATGGACATTTAACGGTAATGAATTCTAAGCGATATCTCACTTTCTCTCAAGGTACCACAGACCCAACTTTATTTATGCCTTTTATGGACATTTAACAGCAATGAATTCTAAGCTATATCACTTTCTCTCAAGGTGCCACAGACCAAACTATTTATGCCTTTTATGGACATTTAACGGAATTGAATTCTAAGCAATTCTTAGCGATATCACACTTTCTCTCAAGATTTAACAGATCTAACTTTATTTACGACATTTATGGATATTTAGCGGCGATGAATTCTAAGCGATCTCACTTTCTTTCAAGGTACCTCAGACCCAATTTTATTTGCTTTTAAGGAGATTTAACGGCAATTAATTATAAGCGATATCTCACTTTCTCTAAAGTTACTACAGTCTCAACTTTATTTATGCCTTTTATGAACATTTAAAGGAAAAAATTCTAAGGGATATAAATTCTACATATTTCCTTTTCTCTCAATATAGACAAAGTCAGCTTATGCCTCATTCTATTCTCCCTGGTTTTGCTGCCAGCTATACTCCAATTTCTGATTTACTTAGTTGATGTGGCAAAATCTTATAGCCCTATTCTCAGTTTGGCACCCTTGTATACCCCTCACTGAGGCTATCTGTTTAAACAGCAGAATTCTACTAATGCTTGCAAACCTTGTGCTTTCTTCTTCTCATGTTTGGTCAGTTTGAGAGAAAAAATTTCCTAAATCAAAGTTGGTGCTCACACAGTGTAAATGTTTTTGAGAGAGAGCTTGATTTTTAATTTGTAACTTTTTTATACATAAAAATATAATTATACAGTATAGAATATTCTCACCATACGTACATAATAAATTAAATAACGATAATATATATATAGTAAATATATATATAATAATATATTATATAATATTATATATATAGATAATTATATATATAATATAAATGATATATATATATATATAGAAATATAATAAGTATATATATATTATATATATTTTGTGGAAAAAAAAAAAACTCCCTTACCAGTCAGAATCGCCTCTATTTACTGTGGCAGTGCAATCGCTTGACAGATGATGTAGGAACTCAGAGAACCAGGTACCAGATGATGGAAAGAGCACAAGTTTTAACGTCATGTAGGAAATTCAACATCGGAAACTATACTGAATGATGATTTCAAATCCGTCGAGATGCATAAGTTGGAGGCCATACAATGAAGTCGATTACTCATGGGGGGAACTGTGAACTAACCAGACTGACACTAGTTTAATATATAAGGAGCTACTAAGACATAAGTATGGCAGATAACCAGCGAATTTTATTTGTAACTAAGCACAAGAGGAAACGAGCACTGTAGGAGATAAACAAGTCGCCAACGGCAATCGAATGACGAACGATAGAATAGAGAACGGAAATGGTCTAGACTCTAACCAGTGGTCCCAAAGTGGAGTAGCGCGACCCCGAGGGTACGCAATGATAACTGGGGTACCCAAAGAATTAGATCCTCACGTCACTGCGAGTGTATGATTGTACAATGAGGTGCGATATATAAAATATAACTAAAATATCAATACAACTAGTATAAATATTAGATAGTACTTAAGTAAGATAGGAAGAAGAATATATATTATACTAAATAAATCAACATAACATTTTAAATATAGTAAAACAAAATCCATTTTACTAATCCACACTAATGAAAACAATAATATACATGTTTTTAAGATATATATTAGATAATCAGTTGTTTATCGAAATATGTATTTGGAAATAAGATATATATTATGGTATATATATATATATATATACAGATTAGGGGACATAGATACTCGCGGACAACTTTAATGCATCACCCGTATAATTAATTTAAACCTTCATATTGCCAAAATTAGGCAGGTTGTATTTGGTTCATAACCTACTCGAAGGTAGATTTGCACAGGTAATAAAGGATATAACCGTATGTAAACGACAGTGTGTAGAGAATAAATTGGTTATGTGAGGCTGACTTACATGTAGGATGTTTATCCTCGGACAGATGTGGCAATGGCGTGGCGGTGATGTGAGTGTAGTGTATCAAATAAGAGCATAATAAAAGAAAACGAAAATAAATATGGATATGTGTGATTATTAATCAACAACAATATCCTACAAATTACAATGTGAAATGACATAAAGGTGTCTAATAATGGGTGTACCCCCTCTGGCCCTTCCAACGTCCTCCAAGCGATGATGAAATGAACTTGGAGATGGTCTCCTGCGATGTTCAAAAGCATTGCAACTCCCATGAGTTGGACGGAGCATATGTAACTGCCGAACAACCCTACCTAAAATCCAAACATGTTCTGGAATATTCCATGCCGCCCCACGCAGAAGACAAGAGTCTGAACTCCCTACTTTTTAGTACCCCGTTGGACGGACCGGCATGAGTGCTGTGTGGCGTGTCAGGATAACAAAATGACACAAGAAGGACGTGAAAAGCACAATAACTCTTGAGGATCCTCCGCACTACCTCACCGTAGCCTCCTATGCCAGCGAAATATGCAATGCCGGCGAGCACCTAAATCAAATGGCCGCCCACACCACACCAGAGCACCTCAAAGGAATCTTGGGAAGATTTCGCAAGCAGCAAAGTGCTCACCTGCACGTCCTTCACAGATCGTCCGACGTCATCGACCATTAGTGTAATCTCGCACTCATCTGTAAAGTTCCAATCTTTCCATACGAACTGTGAAAATGAACAGATGCGGCAACCGATGGCCCCTGATCAGAGAGGCCATGTAAGAATCTCTCGTAAAGACGTACATCCACGTCACATCTGTCGCTCTCACGTACCTCGGAAATGAAGGACATGACTGACCTCACGAGAGCCTGTGTTGTAGCGCTGTAGGCGCTGTTGAAACGATCAACGAAGCACGCCATACGGAGGAATCATGTCACCTCGGACCGTCCGCCCGGTACCCTGACCATGTCGTCTACGTGTGCCAAATCCCCTGAACCGAAGAATCAACTGACCGTCGATTGTAATTAGTACCATCTGATGCAAAAGTTGATATAAACGATGTTTAACTTAAAGCAATGAAAAAAAAAAAAAAAGAAAAAAAAAAAAAAAAAAAAAAAAAAAAAAAAA
The DNA here is from genome assembly GCA_015478945.1 of Trachelipus rathkii. Lineage (NCBI taxonomy): Eukaryota > Metazoa > Arthropoda > Malacostraca > Isopoda > Trachelipodidae > Trachelipus > Trachelipus rathkii. Next base: position 36,054 of record JABUQX010028069.1, read on the forward strand.
AAAAAAAAAAAAAAAAAAAAAAAAAAAAAAAAAAAAAAAAAAAAAAAAAAAAAAAAAAAAAAAAAAAAAAGATAAAAAAGATACAAACCGAGTTGCTGAGCCACCTTCCCTCTGAGAGAGAATGAACACTGGTCTTCGAAGTGTGACAACTACATGGCTCCGCTTCTCTTCTCTGAGATGAGTCTCCATTTTACAATCTTCGTCAAAGCACGACTTACAGATAGGGTTTATTTTCCTAAGTTGGTTGGTCTTGCTCAGTTCTTCCTAGAACGTATTTTGGTTCGTAATTTGTTGATTCTTATTAAGCCATTAGTCCATACACGGTGTAGTACAACGTAATACACCCGAAGTAGATAGTGACCAAATAAACCAAACCCACCGAAATTCGCACAAAACTGAAAGAGTACATTAATTTACGGGTGAGCCTAAATTTGTCCCGAAAGTTTATATATAATAGATATAAATAATATAATTATACAAATAAATAATAATTTTATAATAATATAAAGAATATTATTTATATAGATATCTGTGCAGAAAAAAAATGAATATTTTTATAATAATCATATAAGTATAGTATATATTAGGTATATATAATACAATATATAATATATATAATAATATATATATATTAATATATAATAAATTATATATATACATATAGTAAGACGAGTCCGGCCTATCACGGATACAAACTTAAATATTCGCTACGGGTAACGCGATCACGACTCAAAAAAGTTTGGAGACGCTGTCTAGACTCAGACGTTATCGGCCACGGATTCTGAAAATCTAGTGAGGAACGTTTCTAGTTATTTGGATACACCGGCTAAACGGCGGACGGCAACGCTCGAAGATCGAAAGTACTTTGAGAGAGAGCCATTAATGAATGATATTAAATATACATTAGCATATCCTAAGATAGTAACTTTAACGTTTTGAGATGCTATTTATTTATGTAGATCTTGATAGAATGACTCGAACTACAATTATATAAAAAATGATAGTGAGTGGCAAATTTTCTACATATAATTAATAACGCATATCAATTTTTCTTTTTTAACTATCAGTAGCTAGCCCCCATATAATATATATATAATAATATAAATAATATATATATATATAAATAATAATAATTATAAAAAAATATATATAATATATAGTAAATCTAATAAGTATAAATATATAAATATATAATAATAGTTTTAATAGTCTGGTGTTTGTTTGCGTGTGTGTGTGTGGTGTTGGTGGTTGGTGTGGTGTGTGTGTTGGGGTGGTGGGGAAGAATTCCCCTACTGTGTGCCGTAAGCGAATATTAAAAGGACCGACTTCATTAAATGCCATAACTCCTTAAAATTTGATGACATAAATTTATCAAGAATATTTTCTTGTTCTTTATTCTATTACCTTTTTTCTAGAACGAAAAATACAAAAATACTCAGTTGGGTTGTGGTTTTGAAGAAAACACCAAAAATTTTGCTACATTTGAGATACACTCATTGCTAGCCAAACAGAACTTTATATATATTGATATTATATATAAAATTTAATATGCATAATGGTGTATAGCCAATATTGTTTAAGATCTTATTCAAAATATAGTATATATATATATATATATAATAATATATATAATATATATAAATAATAATATATATAAATATAATATATATTATTGCAACAAATGTTTACGAGATATCATTGATAATTACTGAAAATTTAATATGCAATGGTGTTAGCCAATATGTATTAAGATAAGAGATATATAACTAAATATATATATATATAATATATAACAATATATAAAACTAGTTTATATGTTTAAATAACATTTGATACTTTCGTAAAGTTTACTGCGACCGCTGCAAAATCTTCCTTTCATGACCGGTGCCGGGTCGCGACACGCCATTTGGGAAAAGATGCTCTGGACGGTATTTCTTGTCATTAATTTTTTTAACATAATTCTTCAGCTTAACTTTTTTAATTACCCTGTTACATTTTACATCATCAGGAAAATAAATATGAATATGATATCTGTGAAATTTTCACTATAATTTATTTTCTTCCTATCTTTCTTTCTTTCTTTTCTTTTTTCGTCTCATTAAAATCTGAGATTTAAAATGACCATAGTTGAATGGTACCACTACACCCTTGAGAACGGTTAAACTGGGTATTAATTGTAAAAGTGGTTTCCAATATTCTTATTTTGGTGTGGTCGAAGATTTGTGTAATTTTTCTGAAAGATGCAGGAGAATTCGGTTGGTGGTACTCCATTATGCAGTGTTCTCTAAACCAGGGATGGACAGAAGATTGCATACTCTTAAAAATTTGTTCATTTGGAACACCGAAGATTGTTTTATTGAACTATTCCAGAACGATAGCTTTCTAGTATCTGCACAAGGAATCAAATAGGAGTGACAAAGTAGCGGAATTTTCCTCACCACATCACAACGCCGCTCAGGTGAGGCGAGTCGTCCAACCCTAGGATCAAACCGTCTAACAATCGGTTTATTCATAACAAAATTTAACAAAAATTAAATTAAAATCTTGATTTTATTAAACTAAAGTTTATTTTTAAAAGTAAGAACACATAACAACAAACACATGGTGAAAAAAAATTGGACACAAAAACCCACTCACACACACACCAACACACCTACACACACACACACACACACACACACCACACACATATATATATATATACTATATATACCCTTATATATAGCTACTACATAGCAATAACTGACAATACTATATATAACTATATATATATATATAAATTATACTATATATATATTATATATATATACTAGTATATATTATATATACTACTGTGCATAATCTGGGGATTGTGGGTGTGTGGCGAGTACTTATCACATTGTATTCGAAATCTCACACTAATTATATTCTGACAGGTAGAACAACTTACTACTCTCTCTATTAGTAGAATTATTGTATCTTGTAGGTACTCACGTAATCTATTAATTAAAATACCTAATTATTCAGCAGTATTTTAGACCAATTATTAGTATATAATATTTCATTTTTATTATTTAAGTCACATATCAGCTTAAACTATCTCTCATTTATAATATGGCGGTATACCCATATTAGATATAAGCCTTAATAAGGGTTATTATAATCACTAGGCAGGCAGACGCCTCACTCGGCAATTATCCTTGAGGATTTTCTAGGTACAGAAGGTACATCGGACATCATCACCTTATATATATAAATATACTATATATATCACTCACCTCACTATATATATTATACTACTCAATTTTTGATTACTACTCCACAAGAATGGATAAACAAGCTAATACTAGTAGTATGAAATAAGCTTCTATCACTGATAATACAAAAAGAAATCGCTAACCACTATACAGACATAATGAATTATATTATTTAAAGGGAGCCGCTGCAGGACAAGATCTCTAATCTATGAATAATACCCAAATAGTTATATTATACTTATATCGTACTCATTATACTCGACTGGTTACCCATTCTAGAGAGCCTATATATACCTTTTTTCAGTGTGATTAACTTAGCAGCGAAATATACTATAGTCAGCTATACTCACTTCTTCTAACGACTATCATCTACATATTATGACAAAATATACAAAAGATCTCCTTGCAATTTTTTCCCATCGATAAGTATTTACTGTCAGACTTACAGACATTAATGTCGATCTTCTTGCTCACCTGTCGTATATATGTCATTACCTTATATTTTATTTCTGTTTATATATTGCATAAAGATCTAAAATTGGACTCTATTTATACTCTATATTAGAGCTCTCTATGTAGATAATTAGGTACACTTAACACTTCCATAATTTTTCAATAGACGAAGGAAATAGATTAACGCGTTATATAACGTTTTTAATACGCTTGCAGATACAAACTGCAATCTGAGAAACATAAGAACTTAGTGCCCTTGGCTTAAGACATGTATATTTGAGTACATAATTGTCCGTCATAACATATATATATACTCATTACTATACATTACAACGTCTGATGGATCTGGACAGCAGAATCTTGTGATTTAATATAAATTCTCTATTTTTCTTCTGTTTGACTCTCACAATATCTATTTGTAATCCAATTTCACCTAAACTTAATAAAGAATGAAGTTGGCTTACAACATAGACATTATATTATTCTGAGCTGACCTTCATAATTACTTAGATATAAAATTAATAGAGAAAATGATTTCAGGCCGTCTTATCAACTTTCACTGTTTGGATAGTCACCAGGCTTTTCAAATTATCCTGTTTGGTTTCTCAAAAATCGCTTGACCGGCAGAACCTTTTGGTTAAATCTGACTCATGACGTCCGGGAAGCATTCTCAATCTGGGTGGATGGTTCCTTGGTTCCTTTGACTTAGAAATGATTATATAACAGATATCTGGAACTTAGCGGTCCTTAAAGTCCACTCTCTATATCTGAGATCTATGAAGTACAGGTCATAAACTCTTTATTAAATAGTCATATCAGTTCGGGTGCTCTACTTATTATTCGTTTATATATACATACACTTAATATATCTACTGATGACGGTGTTTCACTAAGTTAGTGATACTAATAATGATCTATGTATTTACTATTGTTCGATTTACAATAACTATCGTTATATTTTATATCTACTACATATGTGAGACATCATATTATATTTTACTTATGTTGTGACTGTCATATTATATTTCTAGTATAGCTAGGCTGTGACATATATATATTAATAAGGCTAGCTATAAAGATCTATATAATATTTATACATTACTATATACGAGAAATATACTTTAAGTTCGTTACTTATATATATAACGACAATAAGTGAGTGGCTTATAATAATCACTATATAATGTTATATATCACTTAGCTTATTACTACGGGGCGAATCACCTAATTAAGTAGTACGTACATGAGCTCTTAGCACTGCGTCTAATATTCTATACGTAATCACACGTCCTCACTAATACATATATCACCTAGTGAGCTACTAAGCATCCTGCGACCGCATGTCATTATATACTATACATTAATATATTCTTCTCATATACTACCCTGGGTAGGGAGATGAGGGCACTGTACTATATCTTATATTTGGCTAGCGTAAGACATAATATTAAGGGAGCTACCTACTCATACTTCCTATATATATATCATATGCAGAGCTACCCAAACGTACCGACTACTACACTGTAGCGTAGTCCTATAGCACGTACTACATAAAGGATATATATATAATAATGGGTGATGCACAGCCACACGAAGCTTTATCAAATTATGTTTTTATACTATATTATACTTCACTATTAACTCATAAAGATCACACTCACTATAGTGATCTGCGATGTAGAAAACGCAGAACATACTTATAGTGAGTGACTAAGCATAACATAGCTTGAGTAGTATCGTACTTCCAATACTATACTAGGAGAAAGGCGCGGTACAAGAGATTGAATGACTTACTAGGGGCGCGGCTACCTACTAATCACATTAGAAGAGTGTCACGTATTCATGGCAGTAATCACTCTGTTTCATTTGGTCTTGTTAACTGTGCCCGGCGACAGCTTTAATTATTGCAACTATCAAGATATTGTTTTTGATTAATTTGACTGTATATTATCTTATTATTTTATTAATAACACTATTATAATATTATAAGCAAATTAAATTTTAAAATTTATATAATCTTAATATTAATTTGGAGGTGTTCCTTATTTGTTTCTGTATGTTCATAATTCTTTTTTTTAGTTTCTTTTGTTAATTCACAAAATTGGATAATCTCTATTTTAATCAATACAATTAATTTTTGAAATAAATATTTACTTGTATTATAACTTACAATATTTCTTTTTAATATCATTTTCTTAAAATTTTTAATATGTTTTAAATAAAAAGTTAATGTATGAATGTTATTCATGTCATTTATTATTTTCATTGATATGGAGTACAACATATTTTTAACTATTGGCGCGTTGAAAACAAACTGGAACTAATTTTGGGTTCTCCAGGGTGGACAACTATTTTAATAGAAAAAAATAAGAATGATTTTTCTAGAGACAAAAGGACAAAAAGCTTTTACGAATGTGGTAAAACAATTTTTAGGTTATATACAATTTATTGTTATGATTTAAATAAGCTTTTAAAGCATTTTTGTAGATGGAGCTCGAGATGAATCAAGATATTGAACCTTGTTCAAAAATCTTAAATCTCTTTGAAATCTTTAATCACGAACGAATTAGTTGTAAGATTATGATTTTAACTTTATTCTTCTTCACTCTACCATTACGTCCTGCATTATAGTCTTCATCATTAGTGAAAGTAACTGCTCTTAGTCATATTAAAAATGTGATGCATGTTTTTGAAAGATTTTCGCGCAAAACATGGATGAAAATCTTTTCAATCATTTTGTAAGTTGCAACACAACTCA